>CAJPEX010000003.1:506957-602173 GCA_905338405.1 Notodromas monacha | reverse complement strand
AAATGAGAATCTCACCCCGTGACGCCGCCGTTGGCGTCCCTGATGGAAGCGTGAGCCTGGCCCGGGTGTGCGTACCCGAAAGCGGCGTCCCCGACGTTACTCTGCGTGTGATACTGGGTCGCCAAGTAACCCTCGGCGTCTGCGTCGTTTGTTCCTTGGCGGTGTCCATGGTGTGGGGCACCGAACGACGCCAACGGCGCCGTGTGTGCGAATCCGTAACTGAATCCGGGTTTCGCGTTTGGGTTCGATTGCACGGGTGCCGATTCGCTGCCCGCTGACGCCGCCACTGCGAAAACGCCGTCGAGCGGCGCCGCGTTTGTCGGGGACAGGACGTTGAGGATCGTCAGGGTCGAGGCAACGACGGAAAATGCGTTCTTCAAAGAAATAAAAACGCGTGAATTTAGCAAGTTTTTTTTTTTCGTCATTTAGGGGTCGTGGTTTAAAAGCTGTCGCATTTTGGCCTTGTTTCCCCAAACGAGAAAAATGCGAGTTTTTATGTACCGGTATTTATTTTCGATATTATTTGAAGCACTTCGGCCGTTTTTTTCAGGTTGTATTCTGTCAGGTGAAATGAGAAATTTCGGTTACGTTTTCAGATTTCAGGAAGACGAAAACAAGGTACAATAGCTTAATTTAGTCTGAAATCTCAAAGTCGATTTCATTGGTTTTTTCTGGGATTCTGTGAAGATTCTAAAAATCGGTTCTGTACTTTTTCCCGTGTTGGAAGAAAGTTAATCATTTTATCCCATTTGGGAAAGCAATTTTGGTTGGCCAGGGTATATTCAAATGTTTGCATCCTTTTTTTTAAATAAAAATTTAAAGCCTTAGTTCAGAATTAGTGTGATACAGTATTTGGACGAATTTCATGTGTGACAATTGCTCGAATTTATCAAGTGATACTTGGATTTCTTACGTCAGTGATTGGATATGATTTGAAATAAATCGGTTGGATTTAGTGTGCAAAAGTTTCATTAGCTTTGCAAATAATTTTTCTGAGAACATGATTTGAAATTAATTGATTGGAATTAGTGCTTTAAATGTCAATAGCTTCGTTAATGAATTTGTTTTAAGAATGCTTTCGAGGATCAGAAATGGCAATTTATAACATTTCGACGAATTTCGAACACTCACCGAATGCATAATTTATTGTAGAACCTTTGCTCGTGAGAAAGACTGGAACCCAATCAGCAGTTCTTGATTTCCGGAAATTTCCTTCCTCCTTACCAAACAACCGAAATGTGTTGCCGGTGCGAGAAACTGAAAATTGTTTCCTGAGAAAAAAATTAGGGACACAAAAAAAATTTTGTCTTCCCTATAAAAACTGTGCGCTGTTCCGCCGCGAGCGTTCGGAGCTTCAATGGTTGAACTGACGCATCCACGGGCTTTTAAAGGCTTCCCGTTTTTCTCGCGCCGAATAGTAATTTTTGTTGCACCTATTTTCCACCCCGGTTCTCTCTTTTTTTATTATTTTTTATTTTAATTTAGTGCGGTTGGAAAGATTTAATGAATTTAACCTTCGGGCTTTTTCGAAGCGCCGCTGAGAGTTTTGGGTTTTCATTTTTTTTTCCCCATAGCGGCTCTCTTGGACGTGTGATACTCTGGTGATCGGAAAAATCGGAGGTCGTATTTATTTTTCTTGAAAGATTTTGAAGAATTATTTGCTGTTCATGTTTCTTTGCAGCAGACAAGTTTTAGTTAATTTCTAAAAGTTTCTACTTCTTTTACTCGGATGATCGGAAAAATTGAATGCTCATATTTTTTTTCTACTAGTCTTGAAAACAATTTCGCTGCTGATCTTTTTGTGCTGAACGGAAATTCCATGGGATTTCAATGAGTCCTTATTTCTTTTCTCATTCACTGGAAAAACAAGATGTTATATTTTTGAAGTGCAATACAGTTTATCATAATTTCTTCTTCTGTTTTTTTCTATTCAAATTGAGAGAGCGCAATTTTTTTCATGTTGAGTTGTAAAATCAAGTTCAGTATTTTTGTGTCGGTCTTGCATGAATTAAGACAAATAAGTTTGATTACCAAATAAAGATTCCTTTGAAATGAGCTATTGACAAATTGACTAACGCTGTAACCAGCCAAGCGATGTTTGAAAAATCTGAATTTTTGACGCGAAAAAGTCAATTTCTGGTTTGAAGCTTTTAAAACGTAATAATTTTCAGATTTATGTATTCCGTTTCCCGGAAGTATTACAGTATTCAAATTGTACATACGACTTGACGTATCCGGAATTGATATTTTCAATTATTGAGGCCTTCACGAGATTGTAGTGCTCATCTGCGTTCGGAAAAATTCTCTATTAAAACGTTACGCAATGGAGAAACGGATGAAATCCACGCGAAAACAGCCAAACGAACGAAGTTTGAATGAGATATTGGACATTCATTTCCGCTTGCAGTATTTTCTTTGAAATTCAAATTTCTGAGCTTTTGAAGGATGTGAATTCGGTTTGATTTTTAAGAATAATTTAAGAATTTTAACTTAATTCTAAAATTAAATTATATTAAAAATCATTATTTTTTCTCCTTTTGTCTGAAGAAGGACGCGATTTTGCGGACATTTTTTTCGGAGACTGAGGAAGTCGTTGATACAATTTCAGGTGTGGAGAACCGTGTGTGAACTTGAACTTGGCTAGCCCGGAGGCAACATTTCCGGAAGCCTGGTTGATGAGGTTTCCGGTGCTAGCCTTGCCTCGGGCATTGCTTGCTTTTTTTTTTTAATTTATTTATTCCACTGCTTTTGTTAATGGGATGCAGTTCGTGACCCGTTCGCAGTTGGAAGACAATTTCGATGGTTGGATTTGTAGGAAGCTTTTTCCACCTCACAGTTTTTATGCGCATTTGGGCCTTTGGATTACTTTGCGATACGTGTTGAGGAGAANTTACGCAATGGAGAAACGGATGAAATCCACGCGAAAACAGCCAAACGAACGAAGTTTGAATGAGATATTGGACATTCATTTCCGCTTGCAGTATTTTCTTTGAAATTCAAATTTCTGAGCTTTTGAAGGATGTGAATTCGGTTTGATTTTTAAGAATAATTTAAGAATTTTAACTTAATTCTAAAATTAAATTATATTAAAAATCATTATTTTTTCTCCTTTTGTCTGAAGAAGGACGCGATTTTGCGGACATTTTTTTCGGAGACTGAGGAAGTCGTTGATACAATTTCAGGTGTGGAGAACCGTGTGTGAACTTGAACTTGGCTAGCCCGGAGGCAACATTTCCGGAAGCCTGGTTGATGAGGTTTCCGGTGCTAGCCTTGCCTCGGGCATTGCTTGCTTTTTTTTTTTAATTTATTTATTCCACTGCTTTTGTTAATGGGATGCAGTTCGTGACCCGTTCGCAGTTGGAAGACAATTTCGATGGTTGGATTTGTAGGAAGCTTTTTCCACCTCACAGTTTTTATGCGCATTTGGGCCTTTGGATTACTTTGCGATACGTGTTGAGGAGAAAAGGTGTTGGATAAACTACAGTACTTGAGAACCAATAAATCGATTATTTCGGAAGCCTAGGAGTCAAGGCCTTTTTCAAGCATTATAGGAGGTTTTTTCTTTCTTTTAGAGACGCTGTTGCATTATTTTAACCCCTCCGATCTCTCATTAAATTGTTGTAATTTTTTTCGAAAGCAAAATGGGTCTTCAATAAATTTTGTGCAAGAAATTACGCCGCGAATAATTTATTCTCTCAGTGTGCTCAAGTTTTTTTAATCTTGTGATTTATCCGAGCATGATTGTGTCACTTTATTCTGGAATTTTTCAGGGTAACCTCCTAAATTCTTGAAAAATAGAAGGTGTGATGGCACGTCTTTTCGATTCAGCGTACATGATTGTAATTTTGTAAATATGAATTCTGTCTATGTCCATGTTTTGAATTAGCTTTTGTCAATATTTCCTGGAAGGTCCTTTTTTAGGGCTTGTAATATAGAATTGCGTGGAAATTGTTTTGTAGTTACCATGCAGAATGATATCTTTTTTGCTGAACTAGGCAAATTTTAAGGCCTTCAAGCCGAGTCCGGTTATTGTCTCGTGAAATTTTTCAATCCACAGATTCAACTCCGAAATTATTACAGAAATATAAGATGAGTTAGCGCGCTTTTTCGATTCATCATCCGTCATTGTAAAATATGAATTGTGGTTGCCTATGTTCTGAAATACATTTTGGCATATGTAGCTCAAGCTTTTTTTTTAAAGCTAGCATCATGGAATATTTCTTGGAAATTTTTTTGTGTTTTGATGCAGACTGAGTCAGTGTTTTTTTTTTTTTTTTTTCGGGACGCAGTTAATTTGGAGTTCAGTGATTAATTTTCCCTTTTTCTCTTCTTCACAGCTCCTGGTCCATCTTTGGAGAGAGCGACGACGTCATTGGCATCATTGGGAATTCAAGAAGAGAAGCGGAGTTTCGGGATGGAAGTAGCTCAGCTGCTAATATCTTTGCTGCATGGTTGGGGACTGGATCCAGACCTGGATCGGGTTTGTCAAGCGAAACTCGGGCTTTTGCGTCCCATGGTTCCCGTGTCATTCGGTCTTCTATCTCGTGGAGGTACAGTACAGTACATTACTGTACATATATTCGTGTCAATGAGGAATTTTTTGCTCGAAATATTGTCGAGAGGTATTCAGGAGACGAATCGGTTTCAGCTAGATATTTTTGTCCGCATATTGCGGTGGGTCTTTTTTTTTTTTCATTGCTGAAGCTTTTTTAGGGTCGCTTCCTGTTTTCAACTCGGTCTACAATTCCTAAATTTTCAGTCGAGTCTAAATTGTTTTTCTGGACTTTTTTTGTGAATCACGTTTTTATGTTGAGATTTTTTCAATTCTTAAATTTCACGTTGAAGCGGATTTTGATCCAATGAATATACTGTACAGCGTTCCCTGAAACACGACTAATTATGAGCATTCCTGTAAAACACTTCTCGAACTTCATTTTTGATGCATATAATGCAAATTCATGTTCGGTATTGGAAATATGTCACATGTCAGGTTTTGCAGAGTGTATTTCCATAGGTGAGCATTCAAAGTTCAAAAGATGAAAAAAATGAATAACGTGTTTACTGGTTTTATGACTTCATATCTGCAAGAAATGGAGGTCTTTATTTTGAAGAATCTTGGCGGTATTTCAGACGATAATGACATGACTAAAAAATATTTGAATGGATTTAGTTTACGTACCTCATCAAATTTTAAGGGCTACGCTAGTTTTTTTTTTTTTTTCCTGTTCAAATGAGTTAATTTACATTAAGATCAACTGTACTCACCGGGAAAGAGGTTTCAGGAAGCTTGGTGAAATCAGTGTATACGTTAGAAACTGGAAATTGAGTACTGAAGATTCGCTGACAGTTCTGATTCACGAGCTTCGCGTGGCGGAAGCCAAGCCTATTTTAATGAGAATTGAACGTCCCTCTTATTTCCTTCAATATTTTTATCCTCAAAAATATATCTCAATGTTCTTTTCTGACTGATCACATTGGTTCTTTAAAAAATTTTCCCCCAGGGTATATGTCGCTGTTTCTGCCTACTTGGTTCCCTCCAGTCGTGCAGCCGGTGGAAGTGGCCGAGAACCTCCCACTCAAGGAGTACGAGGTTCTGTTGGCGAAGAAGACAGAGTTTTTCACCGCCAGACCAGCGACCCTTGACCGGGGACGGTATTGGTGAGTGGTGGATAACTGCTAACAGAGGCACAGGTTATGAGAGTACAGGTACAGGTTGCGGTGTAAGGACCCGCTCCTAGTTTTTGCACGGTCCAATTCGAAGTGGGTATTGTTTATTTTATGTATTTTTTTTTTTTTTATTTGGATCACCCGCAAATACAACGAAGCATTCCATCGCATGAAGCCGTTTCCTTACCGTATTTAAATTTAGGATATCAGGCGTTGAAAAAGAAAACGACATGATTTTTAAATTTAAAGTTAAACGAATCAAAGTGTTTTTTTTTCTCCTTGTTTTGCAGACAAATGACGCTAAAGGATGGAGAGGCGATTAATGATAACCAAGTTAAACAAGGATGGAGTTTGTTGACTTGGAACGTAACGTAAAACAATGGGCTATAACAGCGACCCTTCATGTTTGCGTAAGCTCATTCACGTAAAGAAGTAGTCTAGTTACTAAAAAAACCATTGTGACAAGTGAAAAAATGTGAAAAAAAATGGTTGAAATGCTGGCGAGACGTTGGCAAGATCGATGCGAGCTCCATTTCATAAGCTTTAACGAGAGAACTAAACTCGCACTTCGAATAGTTTATCCCTAGCTGAAAACACTCTACAGAAGGCGTAAAGAGGACTTTCGCAACTTTTATTACCCAGTTAAAAAAAATTCTATTAATTGAATGTCTTTTCTGACACCATAAACTTCGCATCTGTGAAGTGAACCGGTAGTCTGTGAAATGCGGACGATATTTATTAGATAAGTTGCATTTATGGCGATTCCGTGATTAACTTGAGTTTTAATTTTTATCTCAAATTCCTCAAGAACGAGCGATGCATTGGAATAACTTTTTTTTTCTACAATTGGATTCCTTGAATGCCGCATTAGGTTCTCGTCAGATCAGGATGATTAATGGCATTTTAACATCGCATGTTGCATGTAAAAATTAATTTAAAAACTATATGATTTGCTCTTTCAAGGTCAGAGAAGGGGCTCAGGCGTTACTGTTGGCGGAACTGAACCGAATCGGGCCAAAAGGCAGAAAAGCTCTAGTGGAAGCATGGGCTCCGTTTTTGCCGACTTTTAGCGAAATCGTTTCGTCGTCGTCTGCGCATCAAGCACACGGTGTTGGCAGCCAAAATCCAACTGCTGCTTATTCTCACGGTGCCCCTCAATACCACGGGCATCATGGACAGGTAAACAGAGTATTTCGTTTTTTCTGTGCAGATTTTTTTTTTTTTTGTTACATTTTTTCAAGTGGTGCATCTGTGCCGTGTTTCCGCGAAAATATGACCTTCCGATGAAAAATATATTTTTCACCAGTTTTCCCCGATTTTTAATTTATCTCCCTAAAGTTGCCCCTTTCTTTTCAACAGTTAATCGTAATTAGGATTGCTATTTCTAAAAATTCTGGATTCGATTCTTGAGAATTTAATCCATTACTGGTTGATTTTTTTTAACTTGGTGGTAAAAAGTGATAGAATATGCCCTGAAAATTGAGCCAAGGGCTGCAGTGGAAAGGAGGATTGAGACATTTCTTAAAATTTGAAGAAAACTAAGTTTTATGCAAGGATAAACGCCGGAGATTCATGTGGTCTTTTTAAAAAAAATCATCCGCATGTCGTGATGGTCAAGAAGTTAATCTTGCCATGAGATAAAAGTCAGCAGGCTGCTGCTAACTTGGCAATGTATAAATTCATGTGTATTTTAAAATCGAGAAACTGTACTACATTTCCAGTCTTTCAAATTGAAGTTGACAAACATTTGAGACATTACTGTATCTTGAAATTGTTACGATGTACGAATTAATGGAGTGTACTGTTTATACTGCAACAGCGTTTTTTCAACAGATTCCAGAGAGAGAAAAATAATCATGTTTACAGTCTGTAAATATGGTTATACTGTACCTGTCTTAGTTCATGTGAAACGCTGTTCTTGGCCGTGTGTCGTTTGGTTTCTGGTGTCTCGAACATTTTATTTTTTTCAAAGTCTCATTATTTCTCTCTTTTATTTATTTTCTTCAGATGCAGTCTCATGGACGATCCAGTTTACAAATAAATGGACCTCCTCTATCCCAAGGCGATAATAGAGCAACGTCTCCCATACCGCCGAATGGAAACGTAATGCCCGCCACTGAGAAGAATTTGAAGGGTGGCGACAACGACAGCGATAGTAATTCTGACGAAGACGAGGTCATCGGTAGGTGATCACTCCTATTTAAAAAATGGCATGCTAACTTGAATGTACGCTTACTTTTCGATCTGCGAAGGTGATGCCGGGAAAAAAGACTTGATGTCAATGGCAGAGATGAAGCGAAAACAAACAACATCAATCGTTCTCATGGGTGTTATCGGTGCGGAGTTCGGACAGGAGTTGGAACCCATCAGGAAAAAAGAAGAGGTCTCGCTTTACCCTCAAGCGAATGACGGGAAACAAGTCCAGGAAGGCTTTGGGATCGCTCAGGCACTTGCGAGACAAACCAGTGCGTCTTATCTGTTAATTTCCTCACGAAATCCGATTTTAATCCCTTTTTTTTTCAAGTAGGCAAGGAGCATTTTAAATTATATAATACTGTAAATTTAAAAGATTGGCTGTATTGTATCCTGGCTTTTGTATTTTCAAAAAAGTTTCTTCCACTCGTGATTTTTAAAATTTTTATTTCGGATGATGGAGCTAAGAAAATGATTCGCCGGTGCATCTTCAATTACGCCTTCCGTCTAATCCACGATCTACGAATTTTTGCAAGGTCTGAGTGACACGGAGTTTCCCGGAAAACAAACCTAAACCTTCTCAATTGATGCGCTTCATTCACAATGTTTTTCCAGTGTTACAGAAGGTTCAGGAGTGACTATTTCAAGGAAAAAATCTCTGGATTCGTTCATTCTCAAATTAAGAAAGCCGAGAATTGTGTCCAGGCGGTCTTCAAAAAAATGTCGGAAATGGGTGGAGAGAAAAATCAAATTTATGATGCAATGTTTGGTGCATTTTTCCAGAACTGAACGCGGAAATCTTGAATCCCCTAATATTTTAAACGCAGAGAAAAATTGAATGTCAAGCTCGATTTCGTTTACCTGCAGCTCAAGCGTTGTCGTATCTGCTTCTGGCTCCACCATCTCCTGGTTTACCGCCTTATTCTGCACTACGAAGATCTGCTGTGGATCTGATTGGACGAGGTTTTCCGGTATGGGAGCCACATTTGGAAGTTTCCAAGGTTCTCTTGGGATTGTTGGAATTGTGTGCCGCGGACGCTGACAAACTTGCCCCTAGGTTAGTTGCACTTATTTTTTTGTTTGTTTTGATATCCTGTATGAATTCTAGTGATTGCTTTTGCATTAATCTACGCATTTGCAGTATGGAGTATGGATTACCATTGACGCCAGTTGCAGATATGTGTAGAACTTCTCGTCACGCCCTGTTGTTGGTCGCGACTGCCAGACCGCAAGTGTTCATTACAACTCTGGCACGAGAGGTGGGAAATGCTTTTTTGCTTCAGTCCGACGCTGTACCGTATTTTTTGAACAGATGTCGCTTGAATCAGTAGGCTGGCGAAAAATAACGTCCTAAACTGAATGATAATCAATTCCATTCCTCTTTTTGATTCAATCCCCTAAATTATTAAAAATACTTGATGAGCTTTCCGTGCATTCAGGTTGCCTGAATTACAACAACAAAACTAGTTTCAAAAAACCGATTTCTGAACTCGCCTCGGGAAAAATTTGGCGCGAGATTTTTGTTGGTGAGAGCTGCTCATTTCATGAGTTCTTCAGTTGATTTCTCGCACGACGCGTGCTTCGTCCAAAATTTGTCGTGATTTTTTTTTTATATGCGATGATTAATTCTGAATATATTCGAAATACTGTTATGTATTTCGAAGCATTGTTCTTAACTTTGCTTTTGTCGTTCGCTAAAGTAGTACTCACGTAAAATAACATTCCATTATTTTCGTCCAAAACGTGAAGAACCTGAATGCCCGTATTAAACGTGGCCTAACTTACTCGAGCGAATTCGGGTAACTTCTGTGTTGAGCGAAATGAAAATCCCAGAGAACCGGACGTTAAGCGCTAAATTGAAAAGAGCCCTAATTTTATCTATATTTTTTGTCTGCTATATTTTGTTCTTGGATCATTTCTTCATCCGTTTCTTTTTCTCCTTTCTTTAAGGTTGCGAGATACAACACTTTGCAGCAAAATGCGCAAACCTTGAATGTGAATCTGTCCGCATCTGTCCTTGCGAGAGCAAAAGCGGATATGCTGCGCGTTTTATCAAAATTATTCGAAACCCGACAACTTGAGGTTGTGAATCTCATGGTTGAGGTGAGTCAGTTTGTTTGCTTTTGTCGGACATTTTCTTCACTTCTTTATTTTTTATTTTTTGCTTTGACAGGTGATGGACATCGTTTTGCATTGCATCGATACCGGCCATTTGAGAGCGAAAACTTTGCAAGAAGTTTTTCCGACGATTTGTCGATTTCCCATGGTCGCTCATTGTTTGCAAACGAGACGGATTGCAGTTGGAGCTCAGAACGGCCAACTTGCCTTGTATGAGCTCAAAGGATCCAAATGTCAGGTGAGACTCCTTTTTCTCTCACGCGAAGTTCGGATCATCACAATATTGCAAGAGACGATCGAAATTTGAAAGAAAAAAAATACGGAAAAGCGTTTGTGTTTAATGATTTTGCTGATTTCATTCATCAATAGATATAAATGTTCTATGGACGTGAATGAAAAATAGGTTCTGTCGACCTGAACGGTTGATGTCCCGCACGCCTTGATGTTTTTGGTTCATTTTGTAAGTGTAGCTGAAATTTTGATGAGGAGATTTTCTGACCAAACTACCCTACGACCCAGTGGAGGCCTGGCTTTTCAAGTTAAAAAAAAAAAAAAAAAAAATGAGTGACGTTTTTCTTCCCATTTTGTAACCTATATTGGAGTTTGTAGGGCAAAAGGCCCACAAAGAATTTGAAATGATAAGAATGCACAATCCGCCGGGGAACACGGCAGGAAGATTCACGGTGGTATCTTCAAAAGAATAAGAGCAATTTGTATTTCGAAAAGTGAGGACAAGAAAAAAGTTATCAATAAACTTGGTAAGATACGAAAATCGGGAGTTCAAAAAATGATAGGAAATTCACTAGGTAAATCTTCGAACGCAACCGAGCACTTCGAACGCAGAGAACATAATGCACGAATAATTTAATCGCGAAACAGTGAGTTTGTTGATTGCGCAATGCGGGAAATTCCCGCTGCCGCATTCCAAACATGCTTTTATTCAGGTTGATATGTAAGGTATTGTTGTTATTTTCATGACGAGCCCTCTGTGCCCCACAGAGTTATTGAGTGAAAGTAACTACAGTATGATTAATCAAAGACCATCGCTTTTCATGTACAGTAGAATCTCCTTACAGCAAAGCTGTTGAACCGGGGAAAAAACCGTTACAGCGATTAATTTCCGTACGAAGTGATTTGAATGACATTGTTTCAATTGAGCAGGGACCTGAAAAATGAATTCATTGCAACCAATAGTTCATTCTAACGAGATTCTGCTGTATTGAATTATCTGAAGCATACGTCCGTTGTGCGAGGCTTTTCTTTTCAAAAATACATGGTTACTGACCTCTGTTTTTCGAAATGTTCTGTTACAGAGCATTCCAGCCCACGTTGCGGGTATCACTGCGTGTGCCTTTGCCCACGACGGAAAATTTCTCGCGACTTACTCTCAATCCGAAGCGCGTTTGTCCTTTTGGCAAACCTCTTCCGGCATGTTTGGCCTGGGCAACACGCAAACCAAGTGCGTCAAGAGCTTCAGCACAGCACCAGTGCCCGAGATTGTGCGACTGAATCCATTGCGAACAGCGAGGCTGGTGTGGATCAACGCGAGAACAATTGCCCTCCTCATGCCTGATGGATCTGAATCGCGATTCAGCGTCTGAAAAAAAAGGAATCAATAATCAGACGAAAAAATTGAAGCCTTCTGAAAGATAAAATCAAGAGGATGTCAGTACGTCGAGGGCGAGGGGGGAAAACTGTTGCCAGAGCGAATTCCGCTCTCATCGTTGAAATATCGTGAGAATTCTTCGCAAGATATCAATGCTCTTTGTATTAAAAAGATTATCTTCTGCGGGGGAATCAAATAATGCTTCTTTTGGTCCACGAGGAGCTATATCGTGCAAAAGATGCGAGTATTTCTTTGATTGCCCGATTTTCATTGCATTGATTCATTATTCTGTGGACGCGAAAAGGACTTTAGTTTGTTGTCTGCTAATTTATTTTGGGTCGATGACGATCTTCCACCTGCAAAATTAGACTTCCATATTGTTCGGATTTCTTTTCTCATTCCCAATGATTCGGTGTACAATTCCAAGTTTAGAAGCGTTGAACCTCTCTTCATAGGTTTGTTCAATTTCTAGAAAAATCAGCGAAGGAATCAAATCATCAGGTGCACTTTTCCGAGTGGTGAGAAAAACTAGTACTGTTATGGGAACCCAAGAGTCACAGCTTTGTTGAAAAATATCCGTTCAACTGCATGTTGGAAAATGATTTTTGTTGAAGCGAAAAAAAGTGAGCATTAAATTTGTTTCGTTTCGATGACGTTTTAAAAATATTCTTTGAAAGGAACACGGCGTTATGAAATGAAGCCAAGGGCTCTTTGCATCGGTTTGGGTTCTTTCGAGGGAACTATTGTTCCTTGAGCATCCACATGGGCACTGCTTATTGGAGTTCTCTTTTTTTGGAGTACAATGGATGGAAAAGAATTTAGGGAATGTATCTCATAAAGCTAAGTTCCCAATTCATTACTGAATCGGTCCATTTAATCTATTGTTGTTGGGGAAAAAAAATCCGCTTGCTTTTACGGTGGAAAACTTCATACACGTTTCCGGATCCACGATATTGCAAAAAAAATATTCTTTTTATTCTAGAGTTTTACGTTGATTTTTGATCTCGGACTCATAGATGGTCGATTAGGATTTATTTTTGGGTTCCGCTTTTGCGTGGGCTTAGTTCTCTCGCGGTTTTTGTTTTGTGATTTTAGGATTTGTTTTGTATTCGCTTTTTTGTGGGAGGACGGGTTCAGCGTGAGTTCATTTTGTTGCTTGTCCTGCAACCATTGTGATCGTCGTCGTTAACCAATGAGGAGAGACTTTGGATCAACTTTTCTGTTTTAATTGCATTCCATTGGCTGCTTCTTTTGCGAACGAAGTGGATTGAAAACTCTTGAGCTTTATATTTTTCTTCTTCTGTTGAGAAGTAATTCTGTAGGATCAATACTTGACGGTTTTCATGAAAGAGTCTCGAGTATTGGGTGTCCAAAAGGTCTCTGTGCATTAAGAAATTCCGTATCGATATGGGGAATTCAATTAATTTGTCCTTAGCTGTGAGAAATTACTTGGTGTGGGGCAGATGTCACTCACAGTCACAACTAAATTTTAGTTCCTCGCGAAGTCATTGTCATCCAATTTGTTCAAAATGATTATTGCTGCTTCAGTAGAATTTTTACAAAATGCTGTGAGAATTAAATTTTCCTATGGGATAAATTATTGTGAATCGTCTTCGCTTTGAAATAAGATTTTTCGCCTAGATCTGATGGAGTATGAATTCGAATCGTAAAATGCAAGTTTTTTTCGCATCAATTTGTATGCTTGCCAAATATTTTAAACGCACAAAAAATGCAAATTTCTGCGCAGCAACTTTTTGAACACCGTATCTCAAATATTTAATTTGAAATTGTTTAACGTTTCTCAGTCGTGTTTCAAATTTTCCGTAAGTTTTCGTGTCCAGCGAGGAAGTTGGATTTGCAATTGCTTCCAGGCTCGAGAATCCTTGACCGGATCCTGCTTCGTCGCACAAGTAGTAACTAACAATTATCAAATTGGTGAAAGTTTCATGTTGAAGTCGCCATCAAAGTTTTTTGTTGTTGTTGAATGTATTCAAAAATATTTTATTTCGACAGAGATGTTAGTTACTATGGTTAAATCGGGGACAAAAGCGTTCACGAACGCGGACGTGACGAGTAGTTCTGGGCTTAGTGACGCGACTAGCGAGGCTGACGTTGACCTGACACGCTTGGCCAGGAAGCGGAAAGCCGGCAAAGAACCCGGGGGCGACGAGAACTTGGAACCCAACCAGGAGCCCGTCATTGATAAACAGGTTAGCATGCAGATCGACCGCATACCTTGGGTTCTGATCGTCTCAAGTTTCCATCAAACATTTCTTGTTGGAATGGCTGACGCACGCTCATCTCAAAAAGATTTTTCAAATCACTTCCTTAATTGTATTTCAAGTACCACTGTCCCGTGAATAAAGTCAGTAAAATGAAATATAAATATTAAAGAGTAGTTTTCACAGCGGAAAAACCATTGATGTTCGAAAGAAAAAGTGAGTCTTGTAAAGGTTGAGAAAAGAAAGAAGAGAATACGAACAGCAAATTTTCAAATCTCGAGATCCAATCAGGTCGAACTTTCTTCAAATGGCAACCTACAGTTATTTTGACAAATTATATTTTCAATTTTTCATATTTTATAGGCGGGATTTCTGTTACGTCCACCAGTCCCCCAGAAAAGAACAATAAAAAGAAGAAAATAACTCGGAGATGTCACTTGGCTAGAAATATAGGGATGTTCAAGAAATTAAATTTCTCGTTGGAAATTTTGAAAAATTCATGAAATTAATGCCTGCAGATACGAATTGACCCCCAACCTATTGAGAAACACAAAGTAATCGGCAGTTTTTCTTTTATTCTAGAATTACCAAATTTTTGTGAATTTTTTCGAAGACGAAATTTTCACAGAAATCGTATTTTGAAGCCTTTCAATTAGTAGTTTTGAAAGCAGGGAAAAATCAAAGCTACTAAAGTAATTTTTGAATTTTCCCCAGTTTCCGAAAAACCTGGGAGAAAATTGCGCCTCTGTGGTAAGTAAATCTCCTCCGCACAAGATTGAGTTAGTTTTGAAAAAATATATATTTCACTTCTTTCGTCCATGATTGTTTCTGTTGGTGTTCTGAACATGGATTTCACTGGACTTCACCTGTCGACAACCTGTTTTAATTTTCAAGTTACGCGTTGTGGAAAGAAAATAGGAAAAAACTATGGATAAATCTGTTTCAATCTGGTTTCCTTGAAAAGTGGAGTCTGGAACATTATTTTCATTGAAATGGATTTGCCTTTTTGTGTACTGTATACTTCTTACAGTAGTATACAATTTCAAGGATGTTGTCTAGAATCATAGGAATTTTTAAGAATTGAAAAAAAATTGGAATAAAAGTTTACAGTACAGTATTTACTTTGTCAATGTGTATCATGTGTCGAAGTGTTTTTTTTTTTTAAAGGTAATGATTTATTTAAATCATCATAAACTTTTTCATCATCAGGCGTCTGTTGTGAAGAGGACCAAGTTGGCGTTGAGCGGTATGTGGAGCGCCGCGGCTTCGGGAACCGTGGCTACGTTACGGGTAAAGAATGGCCAGAAATCCGACGCGGACTTCGCCGGACTGGACAATGTTGGGAACACTTGTTTCGTGAACTCGTGTTTGTATGCCTTGCGTTTTCTCCCCGGTTTCCCCGGTGCAATGCACGAATTTCAGGTGAATGAAAGAAAAAGTCCTCCACCGTTTTTGTTAAAAGACTTCATTATTTTCGCATTTTTTCATCAATATGAATTGCGTAATTTCAATCGTTATTTATGGCAGGTCTACGCAAAAACAATTTCGGCAGGAAAAATTGAAAAAAGTGTCAGAAAACTAACCAACATGAAAAATGTCCTTTAAATTTGTTCATGGGTTAAAGTTTACTTTGAAATTAATAAACATCAGAAAAGCAGGCGGGAGATGAAGTGCATGAATGTGTGAGCTTCGGAAGATCGAGAATAAAATCTAAAATCTCAAAATGTTTTAGTTTTATCAGTATTTTCTTTCTTGAATAAGAATCATTTTCTTGGAAAATAAAAAATTTATTGAGCATCAGGAGAGAAAGAATAAGAATACGGAAGAAGATGCAAAAAGAAACACTGTGACTGATGGATTTAGGTGCGTCAAAAGAAACGAATTCAAAAGTTTACGTTGAGTTATTGATAAATAATTTTGAATACGCTGGCTTTTTCTTGATATTTACGTTTTAATATTCGAAACGGTTCATTTTAGTGCATCAAATATTGTTCGTGTGAAGGTTCATTGTATTTATTTGTATTTTTATCGAACATTTTTGTTGCTCTCAATTACTGAATATCTAGGTGAGCTCTTATCCTATTCGCGAATTGTTCGTTGACTAAGTATAATTTTTATATTCTTGTTGCGTCTCTTTTTTTTCGACCCGCAGAAGAAAATCGTGCAGCTGGGGAAGAAGGTTGAACTGGAATCTCAAGAGCTGAAAAGCTGTGCAGAGCTTGTTTTGAGTCTGCACGAAGTTTTTCTTGAGCTTAGGAAACGGGAGACTGCGGGTAAAAAGAATCCGGAAGCCGTTCGCCCCCTGGCATTTGTCGACGCGTTCAGGTGAGAACTTCAATAATTTGTGTTTCATCTATTGGCTGTTCCGTGAGATTTTATTCTTGGAAGTAAAACTAATGGTTGAGAATTTTCCAAAAAAAAATTTTTTTTACGTACAGTACTGTAGTTCACTGCGCAATGAAAAGCACAAAAGGTTGACTGGAATCCGAGTGGAATTTTCTGTTTTTCTCTTTTCATAAAATCTTGCTAAAATTCTTCACGACGTAGTTAGTTCCGAGTCTGACGCATTTCTGCGTATTTCACATTTCAAGGTAAGTAAATCTCCTCCGCACATGGCTGGCGAAATGCGTGAACAATTTCAGAGTTCATTGAATTTTTGGACCCTCCTCTGATTTTTTGGGCCATCATCAGCGTTTTCACCTTCGAGAGAAACTTAGAAAATTCTGACCGTGCTCCCGTTTGTCTGTCTTCATGATGCTTTTTGAACGGGATATCCAAAAAATATGAGCGTATTTTATCACTCATACTGCAGGAAATATTCAGACATTTTCCGTTTTGTTTCGAATTCATTCTCAAAATTCAAAAACTTCTAAATGTAGTTTGTTTAATTTCATGTCTTTAGCATTAGTTTCGGTTTGCATTTTGAGAATAAATTTAAAGCAAAACGGGAAATTTCCGAAAACTGTGTCATTTGTTGAACCTTCATCACATTGGCATTTGTTTCGATTGCAGAAATTGTCAGCCTTCGTACCAAAAGGGCGATCAATTCGACGCGCACGAGTTTCTCTTGTTGATCCTCAACTCTCTCAGCGTGCTGGCGAAAGAAGTGCACAAGGTGGAGCGACGCTTGCGCGGCGAGGCGGAAGAGGCGGCGTTGGCGCGACGTAACAACGGCGGCAAGGATCGAGCTGGAGACGCCGGCGGACGGACGCGGGTCCGGCGGTCGAGCAGATGGAACAAGGGCCGATGCGGCAGTGGCGGCGGCCTGGACGTGGCCGTGGTAAACCCGTGGGTTTTGGCCAAGGCTGAGCTGAATAACGCTTTTGGATTCATGTCGCTCGGGGGCTGGAGAGGCGCTGGTAACAAGGCTGTGCGGGAGAACGTCGTTGATGGGAACGAGGTAAAGTAGTTCTGGTTCCCTGCATTTTATCGTATTTTTCTTTCGGGGATGTCAGACAGATGTCGCCTGAAACGCTAATCTGCTTAAAGAAGATAACCAACTAGAGTACGATGTATTCAGTTGTCAATGACACCTCATTTGTTGGTCCAACAATTATCATCTCAGTAATATTGGAAATTTTTATAAGTTGAGATAAGTTTCATGCAGGATTTACATTTTTAAAAAACAGGAAAGCAATAACGCAAAAAGCAAATGTGGGAGAGAACATCTGGGGTAACCCCTTCCACGACTTTCTTGGGTTTTTAAAAAAAGAAAAATGTGATTATTTTTTTTTTGAAGATGATTTCACTTTGAAGTTGAATTATTTCACTTCGTTTGCAGTTCAATGTAGATTTTCAATCCAGAAATATTTTCATTTTACAAGTTATTTGCGTTTTTTTCAATGCTCCGTTATTCATTATCTTCGGTAATTTAAAGTAAATAAGGGTGTGTTCTAGGTTCACCTGGAGAACTTGCTTTGACGGTGAGGATCTAGTCTAGACTCCAGAGAATCAAGCCTTTCAGGAGTTTTCAGTTACTTTAAGGATTTTATGTTACAACGATTTTCTCTTCACAGTATTGCGCAAAAATACTTTTAGTTCCCGAAAGATTTACTACCCACCTAATAAGGATATTGCTGGTCCCCTGAAATTTGTTGCACCAAGTCCACCTGTATTAGATTAAGTTAAACTGAACGAACTTCCCCTGTCCTACACCTGAAGACGCCCACAAAAAGATGCAAGCGACACCTATTGAATAGTGAGGGAAAAGGCTGCATCTGGGACATCCAGTGTTCAAATTAAACCACATTGGTTCAGTTGGTCTTTGAAATGCAGTTTCAATTGGAGCCTTGTTTTCTCGCGACAGAGGGTGAAAACTGAAGCAGTGGATGCCTGTGATTACCAGGAAACACACATGACGGGAACATGTGTGGTTGAAACCAAGTGTCTGGACTGTGAGGAGACTACGAACATCGTAGAGAGCTTTACACTGCTCAGCATCCCTGTCGATGGTATGTATTTCCCCTGACTCGTCTATTTTATTCTCATTCGAAAGGGTGATTGATGCTATTATTGACGTATTTGTATCCGGTCGCAGACGAAGGATTGACTTTAAGCGAAGAAGCCAGTGATGATCCGTCGTATACCCCGATTTTGAATCGTTTACGAGTCGAGGACTTGCTGGCGGACGAGAACAAGATTTTCTGCGATATTTGTTCCACGCGACAACCGGCTAAACGTTCCGTTGCATACTCCCGGTTGCCTGCCATTCTGGTCCTTCATTTGAAACGCTTCTCTACGTTCTACAAGTGAGCACAATTTAGGAGTACTTCACGTCCCTCTTCCATTACTTGACTGCATTCACGCAATGGTTTAAAAGCCTTCATGAGCGCGATATCAAGTCTTCTCCGGAGGAAAAATAAAATTTTCAAGAGCTTCTGTCAGTATGATTAATTTTGCCAGAACACGGGATTGGCTGCATACAATTTGAATAGCGTATCAGAGGTTATAGCATCCCTAAATATTTTATTGTGGTTCGCACAATAGCTGTCATTGAACGATTTATCCCAGGATTGAAATGGTCGGAGTACTATTTTTTTGGATTTCCCTTTTTGAAAATTGTCCTGTTCTGGATATTTTGGCTCACTTTTTTTTTCTTTGAAGTGCACGAACGTCGAAGATTGAAAGTGAAAAATCGATCGATTTTTTGCGGACGCCGTCGGTGATACCTTGCTTTTGTCAGGAATGTGAACGCGGTGCATCAGGAAGTACCAGGTGAGCTTTCTATCTCAGTACTGTACCGTACTTCAACAAATCGCTGCTGAATAGATAGATAGATGTACTCGTTTTGATTGATATTCCTTTAGTAAACACTTCAACATGCTTTCTGTAGACCAGGGCTTTTCAACCGGTGGTACGCGTACCCCAAGGGGTACGCGAGTGCTTGCCAGGGGGTACGCCAACCACCCTTGGGTCTAGAACAAAAAAAAATGCCTAGGTGTTCTGACCAGAAGGGTGGAGGTAAAAACTGCCTGAGTGCCTGCTTGCCATCCTAGTTCCCACTTTTTTTAATTTTTGCTGGCCCCCCCTTCCTTCCTGCCCCTTACCTTCCTTCCACAGAGCCCCAAGAGGGGCCTTCAGGAGGGTCCCATTGTCCAGACTTCAAACATTTTTAAAAAATTCAATGTTTACTCAATTTTCAAATTTCTGCAAGCATTGCAGGCGCACAGATCCTTTCTATTTTTTTTGTAATTTGGAAAAAACTTCAAAATTGAGTGAGATATCATGACAAATGCAAAATGTTTTTGAAAATTGAGCCAAAATTGAGAAAAATTGTTTTACATTTTAATTTTCAACCAATTCATTTTCCAAAATTTCTCTGATTTAAAAACTTCTGAATTTGTAAACCTTTATTGCGCATCAATCCCTCGAAAATTTTTGAAATAGCGCAAATTTTAAAGGTGAGCCTAAGAGAAATTTTTGAATTTGTTTGTCATGTTTCTCAAACTTCAAGAATTTGCGGAACATTCAATATTCAACCAAACTAAGTTTTAAAACTTTTATGCTTTTCAACCGGTGGTACGCGTACCCCAAGGGGTACGCGAGTGCTTGCCAGGGGGTACGCCAACCACCCTTGGGTCTAGAAAAAAAAAATGCCTAGGTGTTCTGACCAGAAGGGTGGAGGTAAAAACTGCCTGAGTGCCTGCTTGCCATCCTAGTTCCCACTTTTTTTTTTAATTTTTGCTGGCCCCCCTTCCTTCCTGCCCCTTACCTTCCTTCCACAGAGCCCCAAGAGGGGCCTTCAGGAGGGTCCCATTGTCCAGACTTCAAAAATTTTTCAAAAATTCAATATTTACTCAATTTTCAAATTTCTGCAAGCATTGCAGGCGCACAGATCCTTTCTATTTTTTTTTAAATTTGGAAAAAGCTTCAAAATTGAGTGAGATATCATGACAAATGCAAAACGTTTTTGAAAATTGAGCCAAAATTGAGAAAAATTGTTTTACATTTTAATTTTCAACCAATTCATTTTCCAAAATTTCTCTGATTTAAAAACTTCTGAATTTGTAAACCTTTATTGCGCATCAATCCCTCAGAAAATTTTGAAATAGCGCAAATTTTAAAGGTGAGCCTAAGAGAAATTTTTGAATTTGATTGTCATGTTTCTCAAACTTCAAGAATTTGCGGAACATTCAATATTCAACCAAACTAAGTTTTAAAACTTTTAATACAAATAACATGGTGTTGGCCACATATAATTTTTTTAAACTTCCAAAAAAGTTTCAAATTGATGGATTGACAATGAAAAATGCAAAACTTCTTTCAAAGTCAGGAGGAAATTTGGAAAAATCTTTTCATATTTTCATTTTTAACTGATTCAACTTCCAACATTCTCCCCCATTAAAAAATATAAATTTGTAAAACTTTAGTGCGCATCTAACCAGCTGCAATACATTTTTTAATTGATCAAATTTTAAAGAAATTAAAGTGAGCTACATTTAAATATTTCAATTTTTGCGTCCCAATTTTGACATTTTTAAAATTTATAAAAATGTTTTTATGTAAACAAACTTCAAAATGAAAATAAGGTAAGATGCATGTTAAAGTGTTCCATGTTTTCTTATTTTAAAATCTAAAAAATATCAAGAATTGACAGAGTTATGATGAAAAGCACAAAACTTTTTCAAAAATTGAGCCAAAATGTTTTACTTCATGGGGGGGGGGGGGCACTCAGGGAGTGGAAGGGAATGGAACACAATATACATTTTTCTAAATTTTGCAAACCTAGGGAAGTGGCAAGCAAATTTATTAAATTATGCAAGTGCAACGTCCAACCACACCTGGGCCATGTGCATAATTACTGATGGTCCTTGAAATGTAATCATTCAATGTCATTGAATAGTTTAAAATTCTTCAACTAATTTTCATTATGATTAAGTTTGGATTGTAACAAGTAATAAAATCCCCCTGCTCATGTGCCAGTTGTGGCCCAGTGGGCCACAACTCTGTTGCTCCCCCATTCAAAGATTAAATTTAAGCTTGAAAGCCAGGAGCCCAGCTTAGAGGTCAATATGTAAAAAGTCTTACTTAGCACTTTCCTGGCATTTCTTTATCTCCAGAAAAATTCCACTATTGCCCTTCCCACCTGGCAGAGGTTGCATAACCTCATGCAAAAATGTTATGCAGGCCCAAGAGGAAAAAGTCCAACTTTGCCCTGGGATGGAGAGGAGGAGGCTTTCACCAGTCTCACCACCAAAGGATTAAATGAGACATTTTGAGTATGAGTGCTGGTTCTTGATGGTCATAGTTCAAAAGTCAGGTAAAAAATTCCCAGCAGTTTTTTGAATGCATCTGGGAGGACATTTTTGCAGTTCTGCTGCATTTTTGTGTGCCAATAATACAGACAACATTGTGGTTTCAATTCTGCCATTAAGCCTAACCACTGCTGCAGGAAATTCTGTGGCTTGATTTTTCCCCCTGAATTTCAAGTTTTGTATGCTGAATGCACTCATTGCCACAACTGTGGTATGGAAATTTTACTGCATTGAAATAATGATTTCCTAATTTAGAAAAGAGGCCTCATTGTTTTCCTTAAAAACATATCTGCAAAAATCCAGAATAATAGTGATGCATCTATGTAAATGGGGATGCACCAGACTGATGATCAAAATTTGTGGACCATCTTTCTGGAAAACCAAAAGGTTGTCAGAAAATTCTGAATATTCCTAACATATGTGCTTTGGTAAAAATTGAAAATTGGTTCTTCAAGCTTGCCATGCAGCTTTCTGGGTAATTCAAAACACACAAATTTTTGCATATGAAAAGAAAGCAAATTATATTTTTATGATAATAGTTCAGGTTAGAAATTTCTAATTTTTAAATTACTAAAAATTCATGGCAATCTCTAGATTTATTCTGAAATCATGCCATTATTGTATCCCAACAAACCGATAGTTTTTTCATCAAAATAAATTGTGAGTAGTTGTTTTTCTGGATCCAGAATGTCTGAAATTTCTCCTCAAGAGTAACCACATTTATTCAAGTAGATGATTATTGATTTAATAATTAAGGGATTACATTTTATTTTGAATGGAATGAGAACCTTTAATTACCATTCTAAAGACATGGTTTATTATATGATATACACCTACATATTAACTCACTAGGGGTACGTGCCTGTTCCTGAGGGTGAAAAGGGGTACGCGCCTGAAAAAGGTTGAAAAGCCCTGCTCTACAGGCTGCACCTTCCATGTACACTGCTGTAACCCGAACGCATGAAATTGCATTGTACCGTAAGGCCTATACAGTATAATCAAGTAAAAAGGTTATACTGTATGAATTACAGTATATCGAAAATGGATGTTACGGCGCTTGAAATAATTTACTGTTTACATTACTAGCAGCTTCCCTGCAACATACTGCCGCTTCATAAGTTTACGTGACGCAATAAATTAAAATTTTAAAATAGGCTCGACGCTGTAATCAGTAAAAGCGGAGGAATGCGTTAGTTATTTGGATACACTATTTTTAGGTAAATAAGTAACCGTATTCAACAAAAGTTAAAACTTTAAGAATAAAATGCAAAAATACCAACATTGTGTCTCCGGATGTATCTTACCCAAAGAGAAAAGAACATCAAGCAAAAATCTCGGATTCGTCGATAAACCGGAGAACCGAGTTGCTCTTGCCAGGCAAACATCAGCTCATCTTCATGCCATTAACCATCACCGGAAATGACAAAAGTGCAAGACTAATGGATGTAACGATGTTTTAAAGCTCCGCTTGCTTTTAGAAGTTCACCAATGATGAAACTTATGCCCTCGGGGTGGACGCTTGGATGGATTATTTTGCCCCGAGCGTTGAATAAAACGCAGTTGGCAGTTGTTTACGAGCACCAGATGCATGTCGTCAGAAACTATTCTTTCCGATTTGTGTTTTCCAATAAATAATGGTATACAGTATATACACGCGGAACTGCTCGAATATTGACGTCACCTCACCTACTTTAAACGAGAAGATATGCCTCTGAGGTGGTTCATATACCGACGGCAGTTTCAAGCTGAGCCTCAGAGTTTTGCGACCATTGGTTCGAGAACATCGACTTTTATCTTCTGCCTTCGTTGTTCGGTGTGATCGACGCTGTCTGTGGGTGTCGCGATGAGCACCAAGTAAATCTTCCACACAGAGGGAGGGAGTCAACTGTTCGTGTATACTGTGCACTTGTATAGGCAGGGCAACGGCCCTGTGGCGGAATAAGGGCGAATCACATCCTCCAAATGCACGCAGCGGTGGAGTGAAGCAAAGTGTGTCAAAGTGTGTTTTAGCGCGACGTTCGGGCGAGAAGTGCGAACTATTTCACGGTTGAAAGCCTTCGAGATGCTCAGGAAGCACATTTCGGAAGTACTTTAATGTCTTACGGTGAATCATCGTCGTGTCGTCTGGCTGGATAAGAGGAAGAATTGCCGGTTGAGAAAATAAGTGAAGCCTTATTATTCTCCTTTTATCAAAATTCTCGGAGCTTTATTTTCAAAATCAGGTGAGTTTGCTTTGTTTTTGTTTGCCCTTGCTCACTTCACAGTTCGGTGGGAATCTTCGAAAGATTGACATGCCGCGTATTTACGAGAAAGCCCCCCCCCCCCCGGCCCCCTCCAGACGTTTCATGCACAAAATTAAAATTCCATCAATCGGTGAATATACGCACCCAGGAATTACTTCCCTGGTTCTACGAAAATTAGGCTTTCCCGAAAAAATGAAAAATGTGTCACATAACCCTTGCTCTCGATCCACATTCTGCCAACGATATGCATTTATCTTGAAGTGCAACAATAAGCTGACCATTTCTTGATCATTCTTAACTTTAATTCCAAAAGAAATGCTCCATTGTTCTGTGAAGCGCGAGCGTGGGAAGATTTCCTGAAATATTTATGAAAATACAGTACAGTACGAGCAAACCCATATATTTTTTTAGCTTCTATAAAATTGAAAAAAAGTGTGCTTATATTCGCTTGGCGAATACGGAATCTTAAAATCTAGATCGGTTCTATAAGCCCATCTCAATTCCATCACGCAGCAGCACAGTTGAGCTTATTCTTATTGAGGTATTCCTCACCTCAGGCGATGCGCTGATGTGATGAAGAGAAGGATTCTAACATTCTTGTTCATGAGTTTACGGGAACATTGATATTTTCTGGAGGGGATAGAAAGAAAACGGGTGAGATCAGGCATCACATGTTGCCTGTATCCTCACGGCACAAGAACCAGCAAGTGCCACGAATGAGGCGAAGTTGACGGAGTTTGGCATCGCGCCCAGTTGCTCTGCCGTGTCCAGAGACCCTTCTTTTTTTGCGGCAGAAAATAACTGGAGAACTCAACTTCTCCGGTAGTATAATGCACTTCGGCTTCTCGCCTGGCGCGCTGAGCTTGTCTAGGCATAGTGCTCCATTTCCCGGCTATACATTCGTGGTCGCAGCTTACCCTTTTTATTTACTCCGTGATATCATTTTCTAACATTTTTATAGCTGTGAAGTAAAAATCAGTGGGCCAAAAATCCTGTTGACTGTGACGATAGGTTTTTGCAGATCAAGCCAGCGCTGGAAGACGTTGACTGTGATTTTGCACATTGGATTGCTTTCCGAAGTGCTGACCATCGCATGTTGCGCTTATAACTTTATTCGACAAATGATTTCCCGCTGAATCACATCAGCAAGAGATTTATGCCAGAATAACGCGTAGAACACTGTAGGTGAGTATGCAGTACTGCATTCTAAATATGTCAAAGATATTCGCGGCTGCTCAATGCTATTGTTCTGAATTAACCACCGTAACCAAAGGTTTTATATGTGTAATCTCAGCGAGCGCGTGTAGTGTATGACAATGATAAGCGGTTTATTTCAAATTTGGTTGTCCCTTCTCTCTGTCGATTGAAGAGAAAATTTGATACGTATTCAAGAATATTTACTGCCGTGAAATTTTGAATCTGCTGGCGCTCAATGGGAAGCAATGAACTCATCCTGTAGAGAGTCTTTGGAACTCACGGATCCCCTGTGGAAGTCCTCGAGCCGTCGTCCGGTTTTTCATTCGGTAGGAACCCCGCTTGAGAATTTCCTGAAAATAGTTTCGTTCAGGCCGAAAATGTCTCCGGAAGCCGGCATTCTGCGGATTGAAGAGAGTCACGGTCGACAGAGACGCGAAAGATTGCCAAGCCCAGCGAAAACGCTGCGGCATGGAAACGTTTTCTTATTATACAGTACCGCTATCTCTCTCCTCTTCGGCCTCTGCTGGTCTCGTCGGCGAACTCTCTTTTCTCGTAACATTTCCACCTGGGTCAAAAGCTCCGCCGGTCAAATACAGCACAGCGTCTGTATGCTCCATGCAGGAGTCGTGCGTTTTCGACTGGAATAAGATTGGGATCGAAAACGCAACATGGTATCAACCCTCTGAAATTTACTTCTCACAAAGCATATGTGGAGAAGTTTTCTTTAAAATAGTTTGTAACCACTAAAGAAAAAGAGCTCAAAGTTGTCTACAGAGGATCTGCTGAATCGGTTAAAAACTGAAACTCGTCTGATAGATATATTTTTCTATAAATCAAAATCATTATTCACGGAGCGGAATAAACAGAGATCCATAAGAACTTATATTAGACAGGTTACAAAGGGGTATTTATGTCAAGATAATATTGTACTGTACTGTACTTGTATAGGAATTAGGATCAGAGATGGAAGCCATTTGATGCAATCAGCAGACCAAGAAAATTCAATGAACCAGCGCATGACACTGAAATCCTTACTCTACTACTGACCTTGTAAATTGTGATGTGCGTTTGACCCAAAACTAATCCATTCCTTTTTCGAGATGAATTTCCTCAAAATCCTCACCCAGAAATGCTGTAATGAAAATCATGATTTTACTTTAGGTCTCAATTAATTTTGAATTTTCAATTTTTTACAATCAATTTTGAAACCCCTAAAGCTTCCTGCGGCACTTGGCAAAACTTTTCTATAGTTCAGCAAGTTTTAAATGGTATTATATAAAATCTTTGCCAAGGGCATTCAGAAACAAATCCAAGGCAGTAAAGAGTTCCTGACATCCATCAAACAAGCAAGCAGAATTTTGGGAAGTACAGTAGTTTATAGGAAAAAGTGTAATTTTCGGTTCTTCATTTGCACATGAAGGAGTGTTTCAGTAAATTTTGACATGAATTTTCGCAAAACAAATGTGAGCCAATTTGAAGATAAAAATGCTGGCCTCCTGGCAAAGGGAATCGTTTGAAATGTTGAAAAAAGTCTTGAAAATCTCAGGCTACACTGTGATTCACGCAACTAGAACCCATGGAAAAATCCTGGCATTACCCAGTCAAAAAAACTTTCAAGACAACCATTTTCGTCTCTCACGGAAAACTGTGCCATTAACAGACATCCATGTGTTCTTGGCATTTGTAAGAGGACGGAAAATTTTCCACCGTTTCACGTGTTCTAGATCTATTATTGACTGCGCGTTGAAACTTTAACCTTTATATTTATTTCTCAATGCGTCGAAAATTTGCAGTTGCCTGGATATGTTTTGTTCTTTCAATACCGTATGTTCTGATTTTATTTTCAAGAGGAGGTTGAACACAGAGCGAGAGATTCTGGTATTGAATATTGTTTACAATAAATTGTTAGAACATCGGAAAATTACTATATATGCTCTGAATCGTTGAAAAAGGGAAAAACCTGTCACAAAGGACGGTGCGTGACGTTATGTCGTAAAAAATACAATTCTCTACGATGAAGAATAAGTTTTTTCCTGGACGGGATTTTTACTTTTTTGAAAGTCTTGAGCCTGTCCTCGACAAAATTCAAAATTGTATTTTAAAAATTGCTGAAATCAAACATGGAGCTAAAAAGACCATACCCCTCATTTTCCTCAAAACATGTTGGCATTTACATGGCCTTCAATTCAAATAGGACTGGTGGTGGCTTTCGTTCTTCGGAATGGAACACAATACCACCATGTTTTCCCAGCTGTCGCATTTGACTTTTACTATTCTTGGTTACATGTGGTAGTTGCCGACTCTGTCTGCAGTTTCGAAACGTTCACAATACAATACTGAGAATGGAAAGAGAAGGCCATGCAGAGATAGAGTTTTTATCAACGCGGACAAATTCAATCATCAAACACACATAATTTCACTAAAAGTGGTACGTTTAATCATCCAGAATGAAAAATTACGATCAGCACGTCAATTGTTCAAACTCTTCCAGTTTCGCGCTCAACAAAAAGTTCAACCTGCGATCCTTCAAGACGAGAAACATTGCTGGTCCGCCCAGTGATTTTTCTCCCGCACTAATATCCAGCCACATATTTTTACGAAAAAACTAATAGAAGTTTTCGTAAAAATGAACAGCGACATATTTCCTCAGAGAACGTTCAAAACTCGGAATAAAAGAGAATTTCAAAACATTCCATTAAAAATCCATCGAAAAAGAAATGACATATTGTGCATTAGCTCATCGAATTAAGCTACACTTTTTGTGCAACGTAGTTCATATGCCGAATTTCCATCAACATTTAAGAGGAAGCACAACAAAACGTCAAAAATACTCGTAAATTGCAATGAAAATGACTGAACTAAATAAGACATTCTTCCTCTAGCTGTAGCGTGACGAGGAAACTGGAGGGTTCTTCGCAGTGAATATACCATTGAACACTGAATGTCAAACGTCGAGCTCATCAAATATTGCAGATTCGGTTCCCATCTTCATATCTCAGCTTGGTTTTAATGATTCTTCGAACAATCTCAGATCCGATTGGTGTGGTAAAATTAAACTTCCTTCCTTTAAAATTTCACATTGCTTCAGGCCGTCGCCTTCAAGTAACAACATTCACAGAACCGGAAAAAAATTAAATTCTTCACAGAGACGGTCCCTTTTGAAGTGGATGACAATGGCCCAGCAGGATAGTAACAGCTTTCGTACAAGCGATTTCAGGCCCACACCTAACGAAAAAAATACGATTATTTTATCGGTAATTCGCATCGAACGAAGAATGCTAACAAATATTACTTTGAGCGTGTAGTCCCAGGATCCCGTGCAAACACCAGTTCCATCTGGTGAGGTTTTCAAACAAGAAACTCGGTTCTCGTGCCCGTACAGGGTAGCCAATCTTTGAACTTTCAATGTATCCCAGATTCCGACAGAGTAGTCATTGTACCCAGCAAAAATTAGCCTTCCTGCAGAATCGAGTAACGAACTATGACACAAGATGCTGTGATACAAAAATTATTTTCATTTGCATGAAATTTAGATTTCGAGCAGCAAAATATAAATACAATTGTTGAACCTCGATAACTCGAACCTCCCTATGTGTCCAATACCTGTACCTCCCTTTTTCCTATTTTTTTTCAAGGCCCTATATCTGAATTCCCTTAGAAACAATTCATCACAGAAACCTCTCTAACTGGAAGGATTTCCTCCTAAAACCTGGCTAGCTCAAATTTTCTGGAGGCCTTTTGGCTATTATCTCATTGACACAGACGAGAGAAAGGCAATAAAAATGCAACCTTGCTGTGTTTTGAAAAGAAAGGAAAGACGAATTGGGAGAATAAATCCTTGCATCCAAGTTCAGCATTCTTTCAACTCAATCTTTAGAAGCACTTTGAGGCACAGAATACATGTATCACCGATTACAGCAATTTCCTCTACAGTGATTATTTTTCTTCCCCCTCCCCCCAAATGTTTGTTTTCCTAAAACTCAAAACTTCCTGTTTGTTCCTCAAAACTTCCTGTTTGTTCCTCAAAACTTCCTGTCTAACAAAAATTTGTTTCCTGGTTCCTTGAAGTTCGACTTAAAGAGGTACAAATAATAGAATATTCCAGAACGCACCGCTGACGGAAAAATCAACTGCATTCACGCCGAAGATGATGCTTTCTTTCGTGTAACAGGCCACTTCTCGGTCAGCTCTCAAGTCAAACAAGCGGATCTGTTGATTGGAGATTGGAGATTTATTTATCAACGAAAACACTGACTACTGGCGGAATATTCGTACAACTTACCGCTGCATCGTCCCCACCCGTAATTATTGCATCGCCACTTGGATAATATTTGACTGAATTGATGTCTGCCTCGTGGCCCTCAAAACTGTGCACTCGGTGACCGGTGCGCATATCCCAAATCAATGCTGTCTTATCACAGCTCTGTGAGTAGCCGGATTTCATTCCAATCAAAGTTTTAAAGAAGTAGAATCACCACATCGACAATTTTATAATTACCGCGGAAGCAAATGTGTTCCCCGTTTCAAACGGAGCCAGGTCGATGGCCATAACGTCACCGCTGTGCCCATGAAAGCCTTGAAGCAGTTGACCGGACTCAACATCCCACAAAGCACACGTGGAATCCCCGCTCCCCGTTAGGATCTAAAATTGACGAAGAAACCCACTTTCGGCTTTGGATTTTTAACGAACCAAGGTGAATGATATCCCATACTTAGAACTACTTGTATGTCTGCCTCCAGCATTGATATAACTGTGCCCCCATTCCAATTTACTGAGAGAGACAAAGCTGTTCGGGCTTATTTCCGATGTGCCCCTCAATTACGTACCTTCTGCTCCAGCTGATTATCTTCTTGCTACGCGGGAATTTTCGTATACAGTACTGCTGGTCTCGTGGCAGGTCATCCTCGCATTATTTTTTAAAGAGGTGTTTCTGTCAATATCGTATTTAATTGCCCATAATCACCAGTCACCAGTCATCGACTGGCTCATCACCAGTCGATAGTCTTTCAGATAGTCAAATTTCATGTACTGTACAATTTTACAGTATCCGCGACTTCTATTAGCACAACAGTTCTAAGGAAAAAGGAATTCGTATCCTTCAGTCTCTCTTATTTTTCCCTCAACTTATTAGCTCTTCTACACGTTCAAGAAGGAATCATCCGGAGACCCGCAATACAAGCAACGCTTAGCCGTGCATGCTAGACACCTGCCTTTATAAAATTAACGCATGGTTGGAAATTAGGAAAATTTCATCTTTCAAAAACAAAAAATGGCATAGCGCTGTTTATTTGAAGAACAGAGAAATACCTGTTGGTCCGAATTTGGGAACAAACAACAGGACATGTAAGAAGAATGTACGCCAACAGTTTTCTTTTTCGATGAGGCGTCTTCTTCCAAACTGAGTGGATAAAGCGTGACCTTGTTGTCCAGACCACTGAAACGCAGAGTAATGTTTCAGTTGCTGTGTTTCAAGTGGGATAATTAGTATAGAAACAAACATACCCACAAGCCACTTGATTGCCAGAAGGAGAGTAAGCGCATGCCATCACCCACGTCGTTGGCATCGTTATCGCATGCTCTTTGTTAGTCGTAAATGCATCCCAGATTATCATTTTTCCATCCTGTGTGAGTCATATTACTATGTTATTTCATTGCCCGAAACAATTCTCGATCGCGCGCTACGCACCTGGGAGGATGACACAATATGCCTCTTGTCGGCAGACCAATCCAAACATAAAACCTTCCCGTTGTGTCCCTTCAAAATCCGTCTAGCCTTTACATTCAACGGCTGTAAATTTTCCAGCTTTGAAGCCACACTGGGCACTGATGATGAGTAAGCATAACATCGGTGAGGAGAATGCATGCAACCGAAAGTTGTACAAAATTCAGAAAAAGGCTCAAGTTACTGGAGGTATCACAAATGTTGGATCAGTTATTAGAAACACTAATTATAATTATATTGAATAATGCAGGACAGATTAGATGAACGAATAACTTCCGAATTCCTTTCGAACAGAATTACGTACGTTATAAAAATTCTCTCAATAATGGAGGTACAGTACGTAAGTGGGGTTTCGCCTTGCAAACCTCGATTTTTTAAAACGAAAACACGACGTACTGCAGTAAATCTTTAAAATTAATCTTGTATTCTTGCATTCTTCATGTCGCCGAAAAATTACCATGCTTCGTTCTGGAAGAGTTGAAATACTTCGCATTCGCTATGCAGGCCAAAATGATAGTACTTGCTGCACATAAATACTTACCGTATTTACTCCAGTGCTTTCATGCGCACTTTTTTTCATAATTAGCAGGGGAAGAAGAGAGTGCGTCTTATAGGTGGGTAAAAAAAAAGTTTCAGAGCATTTGTGCTTCAGACCTGATTCGAACAGGAAATTTTGAAACAATTTCAAAATATTGAAAAAATTAAAATTAACATTCAGTTTGACAACAAAGCCAGTCAAAATTTAATTTCTGAATTCTGATGCATTTCATCTCCAGAATTTTGCAATTCCCCATCTCTAAAAATTGGGGCGCGTCTTTACTCGAGGATATACTGTATTCTTATCCGAATTTTAGGCTGAAACATTCGGGTGCTCGTATACGTCTTACATACTTGAGGGCGCGTGATATATAGTACTGTACTGAGGTAAATATGGTACAGTATTATGCAGGCTGGGCTACGCTCAATGACAGCATTCTCTCTGGTGACATCCCGCAATTCATTTCCCGCGATAACCGGTAGCAACAGACTTATTCAGAAAGTGTTCCGTTTAATATTCTTGGCCAACTTTGCATTACACTTTTCATAGAGTACTGTACATGCTATTCTTCCGAACATTTTTTATCTCGTAAATGCATTACACTACTGATGGCTTTCATGTTCGAAAACATTTCTGAGGAAGGATGAACTCACACGTGACATCCGTAATTTTGTGCCGTTCCTCCTCCACTCGCACTTTCAGAGCCTGGACTTCTTTGACTAGAGACTCCAAGTCGACGGGTGACGAGTCTTGAACTTCAGAGAGAACACTGATGGCAGCCATCATGCAGTACTGTGTACCGTAACTAACGCGACTCGTTCATGTATCGGGCCTTTGCAATAAGCTACCACTCACATAAGATGTCAATCACACCAATCACTTCTGATGGTTATTTTCTCAACAAAAAATGCCACTGCCTATCGATCATGGAAAGCAGCGCACGTCTCTCCTTCATACGACGGAAGCGTCTTTGGTTTCTGTGTACTGTGTTACCTCTATTCGTCTCACAGCTTTAAAATGTTAGTTAAAACGGGACTATATTGTAGTTGTGCGCCGATGTGATGAGCTACAGTTTACATTAAAAAAATGTTCTCGCTTCTTTTGATGAGGTCCTGATGCTCCGGTAAAATTCTATGAAAACGCAGGGTGCTATTGAGACTTTTGCTTACCGAAAAAGGTATTTTTGGGATTAGGTTGGGAACATATTACAATCACGAAGTCGGATGCCGTGGATATACCTGCTGTACATCACCGAACTAGTGTATACTCAAGTATGTCATCGCATGATCCCTCTCGCCAGTGCGCCGTACGTATACATCGAACTTTTTTTTAAATCTGGCTATATACATACGGTACATGCTTGTGTTCTTCCGAAGCGCTCGCGTGTGGGGCGGATATCTTATACACTATTAGTTAATGGGAAATACTCGGTACAGTAGTCCAAATGTCCAGTGAGTGAATCTTATATTTTTGATAACAATCCGGATCTGAGTGCCAATCAAAATGCACGGCGTTCATCGGTTTCCGTATACAGTATACGTGATCTACGCGCGTGAAACCAAAAACAGGGATCCATTGATAATTCTGGCGTTGAGTGTTTCATTTATTGCTACCACGTATATACGTAGCTCCGTTATTTTCTTTCTACCGTGAGAAACGTCTTCATTCTTGAGATAGCATAGAGTTCAAAACAAGGCCGCTCCGTATCTCCGATGGAATTTGACTCACGTAATCCTACGCATTCCGATGGCACTTGAATGAGCCCAACACCGGCATAAAAAGTACTTCGGATTACTTCCATGAAATTGAGGGAAGGCATTTATTTTCATCCGCGATGATCGAGAACAGGAGTATATATCGCAACAGCACATCACTTTCCATCGGCAAATTCGAAACTGATGAAAACCTGGACCCGACCACTCGATCTACATTTCCTGTTAACACATATTATGAGCAAACAAGACAACATATACTGGATTAATCCGCCACACAGCAGCAGGCAAACGAACACCATGCAGAACAGGAGATTTCCCATCAGCTTGCAGCGTTCAAGACGTCAGACGCATGACGGTCGCCATATAACCATCACATGCCCCGTCGAGGGTGCTCTGGGGATCCCTATCGTCCTCGTCACCCCGCCCCGGCGCTCGCTGCTGGTGTAACTGTCGAGGCCAAACTATACGGGAGTTGTGTCCATGCTATCCCTATTGAATTTCGTGCCTCCAGTATATTTTCAATGCAAAGCATCCAGATAATATAAATTTCAATAAATTATCGGGGAACTGAAATTCGACTGTCGCCTGCAAGCTTTAAAAATTATCCCAGGGCGCTGAAGAGGAAAAGAGTTGGCAGCATCAGTTCAAATAAATCAGAAGGTGAAAATGTTATATATAAGAAACAATAAGCATACATGCTCCGGATAATGCATCATTAGGTGAAAATCCTTAATCCTCGATTCAGCTTCAGTTTACCACCTACTTCTCCGACTTTGAGTCTCTTAATTGTTTACTATATCGCACGATGTTTTCGCGCTATTTATTATATGCTGTACAATAGCTAGTACAGTATTCCTACATTTTGATGAAGTTTTGTATGCTGCTTCGGGATTAATGTACGTATGTACTGTACGTATACGCGGAAGGTTCGAACCTTCCCTATATATATATACAGTTGTAATTATATACGCGATTGCTGTACATTCCATCCGATGGAATGTATAGGCAGTCGTACATAATTTTTTCATGGAACGCTTATATATAAAATATTTCTTGTAATAAGAATGAGGCTCATTTGGAAATTATTCCGATGAGAAAATAACCCCAATAATTTGATACCCTGGCGTGGAATATACAGTGTGTTTATGGCACTTGCATTAATACTGAGGAAATACTGTTCATTCCATGAGTGACTACATGTATGTAATGTATACCAATATGCAAATATATATTATATACTGTATGTGCTCTTTATTCGGAAAAAAATTATAACCCCGTCTTATGCATTACCAATTAGAAGATCCTGGCGTATATATATATATATATATATATATATATATATATACATTATGCATAATATCTTATTGTCAGGAAATTTACGATATACAGTATATAATATTTATTGATTTGTATTCATGAGGAAAATACGTTTAAGAGATATTTAGCCCCCTCTTATTACACATTTTAATCTTGTTTTACAACAGATAGCATAAAAAAATTATATTTTTTTGTAAATTTCATTTTGTGAGGTCCCAGCAGCAGTTTGTAAATATATATTGCCTCAATGATATGTATACATGAAAGGGAATTTAGAATCACCTATCCACCAATACATATAACCAGCAAACTTGTACATGGATGCCAATCAGATTTCTGCATGGCCGTTTATCTTTCTGAAAAATCAACAAACGAATCAATATATCTCTCCATGGTGATCGATGATCTAGGATTCTAGGTTTTCAATATTTATTGTACATCATTTCAGTACGTCCTGCCGAAGAATTTTTGTAACTGCTGCATATGTATATTAACAACTCTTTTTTGCGGTAATATACTTACTCATGAAATAAAGGCAATGTATTTATTCGTGATATACAGCCCAATTTTATTTATATACGACCAGCGCATGTATCATGTATGTCGCAAAAATTACACAAGCATTTGTTGCGCAATCAATTTATATAAATTTGAACTGGAATGCGTATACAGTTCTTTCAAACGGAGAATAATATACTGCACTGTATAATAAACCGCCTGAATATATAGTAACTTAAAGATTTACATCTGCAAGAATTTTTTGAAGTTACATCAGGAGAGAGAATAAGCGTACATCCAAATAAAATTATGTACCGTATACAGTACATCAGCACGGATTTCCGATTTCTATACAATACCGGCTCATACTCAACTGTATTTTTTCCTGGTATTCGCGTCTTGCGGTATATACAGTACACTGTATTTTGTATATTAGTATCGATTTGATAAAATGGAAAAAATATTCTGGCTGAATCAATAAGATCTAACGTTTTCGTTTCAAGTCCTCTTATTTATTTTAAGTCGAATTTCTTACGAGAGAAGAGGGCCGATCTAATTGTCACGAGAGGCAATATGTTCTACTGGTGATCCATAACATGACATGGGAATTATTATTATTCTCCCAGAAAGAATACGCGGGATTCACGCGGCAAGAGCGCCCTTCCTACACCAACACCGGAGACCCGACAGCGGTATGCGCATTCGATGTGCGAGGGAAGAAAAGGTGATGGCCGCCTCCTATCGTCGTTCCCAATGAACTACCCAGCTAAGATTTTTTCATGAAACGCTGAGTTCGTTGAAAATCGCGAAAGCTTACTGAGTTCTTCGGTTGCTAGTCGCTACTGCCAGTATTCTTTCTGTGAATTTCAGCGCTAAGGGGAATGGCGTAACAGCTTTCGGTACAGTCTCGCCGAATCCGATAGTTGAGGTTTTCTCGTTGATCTCCAATACTGAATTGATCGGTCGCGCATTACTTCTTTTCGACGTTGAAAACTACCCAAGTCTCACTCGTGCTTCCTTGCCGCATGTGGAAGGCCGTGATTTTTAAAGTGCATCCGTGTTCCATTTAAGCTTGTGAAACGCTCCGTTTCTCGTAGGAACTCGATTTTCCGTTTTTATCGGGTCGAAATTTTTAAGATGTGGGACTGCGTTGAGCCACGGGATGGAGTAGTGTTCCGCTCTCGCGCATAAGAGACAGTGTGAGTCTTCGCTTCGCTGTTCGAATCATAGCTATCCGCGTTCAGCTGCTCGTCTTCGTGAAGAATCAATGCTGAGACGTTGACATTTACTGTCAGCTGTTCTGCTCACTATTCCGGGCTAGTCGTTGGCGTTCTTGGATTAATCCCCACTACTGTGTCAGCCTCGAGTAAGTAGGCAAGATTCCCTTGGCATCCTTGGTTCTTTAAAGTTAGGCGTCGCGGTATTTCCTTCCCTTGATGCAGGAAATTTGTCTTTCTGTCTTGATGCATGTTTCGGCTTTTCTTTTACCTGTCAGTGACGATTGCTTAATTTTTGCTTACAGGGCTTCGCCGTGAATCTGCCGATCGACGACTGTGATCAATCAGGAACGTTACGAGATGTCCGATTCATTTCAAACCAGCTTATACGTCATTGCTGTGACCGTTTTTGTATTATGTTCGAAACCAGGTATGTGAGTTGAATTATGCTTTTCTCATTCTGAAGCATTGCCTAAATGACCTCCGCTTCATTGTGCTGTCTCCGCATGTACTGAAACCACATTCAGATCATTTCGATATCCTTTCGGTTAGACAGCCTTGTTCCCAGTCGTGTTGAGTCTTTTTGTTTTCTGATTTTCTCCTCTCGCTTGAAATTGATCCCACGTCGAACAAATCCACCCGTTGCACCATGAATGTGGGTATACCATCAGTGTCAAATCAAGTGATCTACTCGGGGCCGATGCATTCAGACGAAGGAGAATCGTTCACCATAACCTGCGTCACCCCCATATTTGAGTCGATTAAGTGGTCCTTGAACGATGGTGACTCAATTTCCGACGATCCCAATGTCGAAATCAAAAATGTTGAGGAAAAGCTTCGTATCACTTCTACCCTCCGTGTTTTGTCAGCGATGGCAAACTACACTGGCAATTACAAGTGTGTCAGTGTAGCAGGAGACTCTCGATCTCACAATCACTTTGTCATTAGTGGTGAGAATGGTCGCAATTCAAATATTCCCCCGTCGTTTGACTCTTCCTTGTTTTCTAACACATTTTTGATTGCTGTGCCCCAGATGAAACAGTTGCTTTCATAACCGTGAACATTCATCTTCGGATATTAGTTGCATCACCGCTGTGTACATTATTTTTTCTCATATCATGATGAAGCTACTTAATGAACAACATGACACTTCGATATTCCCCCCCCCCCCCCCCCCCCCGGGCAAATTCAGGCAAGGGTTTGTGTGCTTAACNTTATTCCCCCCCCCCCCCCCCCCCCGGGCAAATTCAGGCAAGGGTTTGTGTGCTTAACTGTGCGCTGCGCGGCAAAAGTTGGGAGGGGGGGGGGCAGTATTGAAGCCTGCCGATAAAAAGAGTTTAAATTTTAACGATTTTATCATCTTTGGGTCCATTTGTGATTGCTTGACGCGTGTGAGTATTTCAAGTTTCCGTGTTGAATAGTGGGATCAGTTTCTATCGAATCATCGCGAAATTATTGTCTCTCACTCACTAAAAGTACTTTATCAGGGTTTTTTAATTTCTTGGCTATACTGTTCGCTACTGCAGTTGATACTGTACTGGAGTAAGAACTGTGAACGCTTCTTGTTTCAATTGGATTGAGTTTTTCTGGCATGTAATCGATTTTTGAATCATGAAAGGTGCGTTTTGTTGTTGATATAAATCTCGTGTCGTAATCCGTACTTCGAATGAAATAAGGGCGTGATGTATCATCATGTCTCGTGGTAACCGCAGTTTTAGTGGGCTTGTTCAGTCTACGGCGCGTAATGTTCGCCCGAATACTGTACAGTATTATCTTCTCTGAAACTTTGATTCGACCATTGTTTTCATGCTTTCAGAATCTTGGATTAGTTCGATGCATGATAAAAAAATCGAGTAGCACAGGAATCTTATTCATCTTCACTGTTCTAGATATTCCGACGTTTGATTTATTCCGAAATGATTTTGCGCTAAAATGGCACGTCTTGATATAGTCGTCCAGCTCTGAAGCATGGAATACTGGGAGGAAAATAAGGTGGATGCTTTTACAGTTATTTCTCGTTTCATTTTAGCCTCGCTCATGGAAATATCTCAAAACCAAACTCTGGAGTTAGGTAAACGAATGGAAATCAACTGCACAGTTCGAGAGCAGAAAATAGAATGGTGAGTTGTTTTCGTACGTCTCAGCAATGGAATGCATATCGAAGCCTCCAATCTTCCGCATAGGCGGAAAGATGACGAAAAATTCAACCCGGACGACGATCGAGTTACTGTGCAGGGTTCCATGGTAATCATATCCCAGGCAAAACCAGAAGATCTTGGAAAGTACACCTGTAGCATCGCATCCAATGAAGATACCAAAACTGTACGGTCCACGTGGATTTATCGTAAGTCGTTTTAAGCCTTTTAATGCAGTTCTCCGATGTCGCACATGATCTCCGGCAGCTCGGTTACGTTCGCGTGTGCCCGCTCGTCGATTTTGTAAAATTCAGATGCTCTCTCAGCTGGATATTTGATACTGTACTACATTTTTTGTGTGTGAAGGAAATACGTTCGTCGAAGCGCAAGATTACTGCTTGTTTGATTATTAGCTGATGATTTTGGATGAAATTACGAATAACTAATCGTGCAGAATATGTACGCTGAACGGCAAAGCAGTGAAATTCATGACATAGCTCCACTTCCGGATGAAATTCTTAGAAAGACTAAATGTGCTCATCAAAGTTGAATTTCTGTGATATATTCTTATCCTGGAAACAACTTGCATTTTCAAGAAATTCGATGTTTCCCATGGTACTGTATATTTACGTCAAGATCATCGAACCAGATGTTTCCAACTCCAGTTATCCATTAATCGCTGGAAATTGCCCTTCACCTAGACTAAGAAAGTCTTCAGTTGGGTTTCATGCTACAAAACTTCGTACGAACCCGATTTAATCTATCCGCATCCAATTTACACTACAGTAGTGTGTTCACTGCTGTAGGATAATAACGCGATGGAAAAATCGATTGTTTTAAATTTAAGCATGCATAAGATTGAGCTAAGTTTCGGATTGGTATCCTCTTAATTTACTAATTATCTGTGCCAATTTATTTTATTTTTAATAATGATTGTACGCTAATACATTATTATGTTGGGTCATGACGAATTCACCTAACGGTTACATCGGTGATTTAGGTTCTGCTGTAAGAGCTTCTTAGATTGAATGAGAACTAACTCTTCATGTTCGTGACTTCACTGAATACCCTGATCGTGTGTTCTTCAGCTTGATGAAATGTATTGAGTTGTATCTCCGATGCTTGGCCCGTCGGCCATCACTTTTGTTTTTCGTCGGCTGTACACTCTCGTCTAATATATCTATTGCATCTTATTTGCAGTTCCCACGTACGTGCGACCTTTCCCTCAGAAAAGCTATAACCTTGAAGAGGGCTCAGCCCTATCCCTGGAGTGCGAAGCGGATGGCAGTCCACCGCCGTCAGTCCTTTGGTTTCGAGGTTCGTATTTATTTATTTTTTGCTTTTTTTATCGGTGAATAATTTTTAAATTTTCTTTCGTTTCACAGACGACGTGGAGCTGACCGAAGATACCGATCGGGTACGGTTATCTAAGAATGCCAAAGGTCTGGAGAATGGAAAGCTTGAACTCATTGACTTGGCCTTTGATGATCGTGCGAATTACTCCTGTTCTGCCACGAACATGTTCTCGGAAACTCGAGTCGCAACTTTCGTCCGTGTAAAAGGTCAGTGTCGTCATTTCTGGTTTCGTTGCTAGGATGAAGTAGTTGCTGAGCTCCTACACGTGTTATGGCAGACAAACTGGCAGCGTTGTGGCCTTTCTTGGGTATTTGTGCCGAGGTAATTATCTTGGTCGTAATCATCTTCTGCTACGAGCGGAAACGAACGAAGAATGCCGAAGACGAAGATGACGTGGATACTCCCGCGGCTGCATCGTAAGTTCCCATGGAAAGATGGTCGTTTGACCTGAAGCTGTGATGTATCTGATTGTCAGGCGGAGCACGGATGGTGGCGGCAAGAGTTCGGACGTCAGGCAAAGGAAATAAATGAATAGTGAAGTTGTTCGTGAGCAACTGCACCCGCCACGGGACGACTTTCTCGGTTCAGCCAGACGTTCATTTCTTCCCTTTTCCGCCGCACTGACGGTTTATAGCGCTGTGGAAAAACTTGATGCTTGAAATGTTGGATGGGATAGTTCTGAACGCGGCTTGAGTTGGGATTTCTGGCTCGATGATAGATGTTGCGTCCGTTTTTGAGTGCGTGCTGGCCTTTGCTGCATGAGATTTTCATTCGCTTTACCTTCCTTCAGCAACTGTTGAGGATCTACGTTTCTGACGGGCGTGCAGGGAAGTGTCTTGAATTTTGACTTCTTGTGTGAGTGCGGGATTTTTGAATGTTCGAACACGTCCAGGGCATTTTCTCGATGTTGTTATTTCCTGTCCCAGCTGGCAAAGGAGGAACGTGGTAAATCTCTGGGGACGACGTTGTTGGGGGGCGGGGGGAGTGGGGTGTTATGAATGCAATCGCCGTCTGTCACTCTTTGAGCGAGACTTGCCCAACTCGTTCGCGCTGTGCGTTTCCTCTCGGTTTTTTCTAGATTTTGATTTTGTGCGGAAGAGGCGTGATGCTTGGCGTGTGGCGCCGAGTGCAGTCGACATTGTCGCTCTCCAACATCGAATCCCTCCTCGACAGCCAGAGCTCCCGGATGAATTGGTGCTTGGTTTTACCATTGATTTCGTTGTGTCGGGAAGAGTGATCGTGCGTGTGTGTTTCGTATGGCGCTGGCGGCTCAAAAAGAGCGCCCTGTTGTTTTCTTGTAGACTTCAAAGGCATCGATGCCAACGCTTTCAAGCCTCGCCGAAAGTGCCGATCGTGCTGTGTGAGACGCTGCGCGAGCGTAGCTGGTCGCAAGTCATACCGTCGATTGCTTGGCGACTCTGGCTGTCCCCTCCCTGGCGATCGCGCCCTTGATGTTTCTTTTCTCCTGTGATTTACTCGCGAAGTTCTTTTCCTCAGCGGTCAATGAAGGCTCTGGGTTTAGTAGAGTTCGTAGGGGTCACAATTTTGGGGGGAGGCTGCTCGTGAACAACCTTGGGCGCGTAGGGCAGAATCATCAAAATTTTACATCGTTTGCGTTCGTCAATGAGCCAACCAGTTAATGAGCGTCGAAGGGAAAAGAATATTTATTGGTGCTAGCGTGCATGTGTTGGATGAAGGTTCACTTTACGCATGATGTGCGTGCGAATGAGGTAATCGAGGTGTTTTGGGGGAGAATTGGGCCTAGTGAGCGCCATCGCGGCTAACAGAGCATCTCAGCTGTCCCGTCAACTGCGGCCCGCCTCTCTCAGCTCTTCGCGCGGAACGATCTGTAGCGCTGTATTCGATTTAGTAACAACTTCGTGCCGGGTATTTTGGAATTTTCCATGAAGCGCAGACCACTTTAATCCGTTCGGCGCTTGTGTTGAAAGAAGTGAATGCGGTTTATCTGAGCAAGGTTTTACGAGATTCTTTAGGGACTCAGCTTCCAGTTATGCATGACAAATCGTTATATAAGAGTGAAGTGATAGAGGAGTCCTCTCTAGGCATTCAAGATTCTCACATATTGATCCAGTATTTCCGTGCTTGTTGGTTTTAACCTGATTGCGTTCAGTTGAACCAATTTTTTTTTTAATTCCCGGGAGGGTGTCCACTTTTTTGTCGATTCTAATGTCGGATGGTTTTTTGAGTTGTATCCTTCCACCTCCATGTACCCCACGTTTTGTTGCATGTATGTTTTTGTTTCTAGTCGCGAGTCCTATTCCGTAAAAGCAATGAACGCATTGGAGGCGAGTCCCTTGGGGTTGATTTTGTTGGATGCTGGGGTTGGTCGACAGTTGAGCATAACTGATGTTCTGGCGCTTCAGTTCCCTGGCCGCGGTGTAGGAGATTTATTTTTACAAACGCTGTCGATTTTCTGTTCCTGAGGATTTTGCCGCATTTCTCTTCGTTCGGTTTCATCATTACTTCATTATTCGCTCGTTGCATCCAGTCTATACCGGGACTCGCTGCTGTTCGTGTGGGGATTATTCCGGGTTTGAAGGGATCTTCGCAAGCGTTGGGGAAAATCAACAAGAGATTGCATTATGCAGTACGGTGCACTTCTTTATCTCTTTCGTCATTTTCAATTATTTTCCTCTCTTGTTTTTGAACTTGTTCTTTTCTACAAAAAAAATAAAATAATAATAGGCTTCAAAATATGAGTCTTTGCTTACTTTTGATCGTTACTTATTCCTTCGTCAATCTTTTTTGTGTTTAACAAAGCGAAAATATTCGCTTGTAGTATGGTGACTGCATTTTTAGACGAACAGCTTTTCACTGACTCCTTTGAAAATAGATCCTGGTAAGTTGCGTGAGTCCAGATCGCCGAAACCCTTGGACAGACCTGCTGATGGGTGTGAGGTTTGCAAGTCTCGAAGCAAGATTTCAATTCTTGGAAACGGTGAGTATTTCTGTGGATATTTTGTTTTTCGACGTTGTTCTGATGCTGGTAATTCTCGTTTGTGTTACATCGTCCGTCTGCGAAAGCTAATTCCGAGCTACAAATGGATTCAATATCTTTTGATGTTTCGTCGGCAAAGATCGAATTGTTCTGCGTGCCCAAAATTTACTACTCTGAGTCCGGGGAAGCTGAGGATTGTGCGCTTGATTCTGTGGAGGAAGTCAAATGGCAAAGAGGTTTGACGCGTTGGAATTCTTCGCTTCAATTATTTGTGAAACTTCAATGGTCCCTTGTAGAGGGGGAAGACCTCACTGATTCAGACAATCTGTACATATTGCACAATGCTACGACGCTGGTTTCGCGAACATCTGCGAATATGAAGCACCGTGGACTTTATAGCTGTTCCGTGCGCACCGTCCGATGTTCCCTGAATGTGTCATTCCATGTAAACGTTCGAGTCTATATGGATGCCCTTTGGCCTTTTCTGGGTATAATTGTCGAGTGTCTTGTAATGTCAGTCATAATTTTGATTGCCGAAATCAGTCGTAGACGGAGAAAAAAGAAAGAAGCTGAACAAGATGAAGCCCGTAGACAGAGGTATTCATTTTACATTCTCCGGGTTCATTTTACATTGTTCAAGACAACGTTCGTTCACAGGGTACTTCAAAGAGAACCTTTGGAAAACATGATGAAAGATGCTGATCAGCCCACTCCCAAAGCATCATGATTTTTCATCCCTCCAGGAACTGGTCGTTCAGCTATTTACATCAGTGATAATGTATTGTTTTCCGTCTTCGACGTATATACTTGATGTCCTCGTCTGGATGAGAAACTTATTCATTATTCGAAGTGTTCGTTTGATTATTTTCTTCAGCTAACTAAGATTTAACTTGAAGTCAACAGTTTTTCGCACGGTTCGGTTGCCGTCATCTGTTGCAGAATGAAATCGACGTGTTGTCTACCTGTGATTTCTTCACGGATTCTATGCTATCGACAGTTCTATAAGCATGTACGATCGGTGGATTCAGACGAGTCTAACCGGAATTCTACGACTGAGAGAACGCGTCATGCGTACCGAACAGTATCGCCGTGGCAAACCAAGGCCGAGCTTATTGATGAACTGAAGTCCAATATTTTGCATTTAGACGAGAACATGGTTGTGTTGAATAAACCCTACGGCCTCCTGAATTATGGTTATCCAGCTACAAGAGCCGACCGTGCGAAGAATTACGCTCTCTACATGGGTGAGTTTTTTCTTGAACGACGAACCAATGAATTCACCTGATAATTATGCGTTAAAGGTGTTGCGGCTGCCGATCGATTCCATCTTCATGGATGCATTCCTGAATTGGAAAACATCACTGGGCTTGAGAATCTGAAAATAGCAAGTACCATTGACCGTTTCTGTTCGGGGCCCGTTATCCTCTGTACCCCGTCTGGGTCAGAACAAGTCGAGAAATTAAAATCTGCTGGGAATCTTCGTCGCTCATACTTGGCGTTGACGGTCGGTGCACCAGTACCCCCTACACGAGATACATTCGGGTTCGTTGTGCGGATGGACCCTCTGCAGACTAATCGTGACCTAACCGCATTTACAGTAAGTCACTAGGGATTTTGTGAATCATTGTTATTGCGATTGATAGGAAGGATCTGCGCGTATACATTTAGGGCTGGTGGAATTTCGGAACTCATGGTGGCTTAGGATACATTTTGTTATCCGTGCCATCTTTTGTGAACGTGAATATTTTTGGAAGCGATTTTTTTTAAATTGTTGAAAATTGTTTTATGAGCGGAATATGTTGGCTTTTCAATTGCGTCGGACTCATTCCTTGATTGTTGCGTGTAACTAGAAGGAATTAATCGATGAATTAGGATCTATCTTGCGGCCTTTTTTGTTCATCTTAAGGCCTTTTCTTCGCAGCCTGTCATCAGTTTCGATTACCCGAAACGGCGAGAGAATCGCTTGAAGGAAGGGATGATCTTCGTTAAGTGCTCATATGCGACCTTGTCGAGCCGTCACGGTGCTGCCGTTGTCCGACTTCAAATTTCGAAAAGTTCGAAAAACAGTATCCGCTTGATCACAAGCCATATGCTGTCACCTATTTTGGGTGATCACATATTCGGGGCGAGAGTGAAACATATTTTGGGAGTCCCGGTTCCGGTGTCTCCGCGGAACCGAGCCTCAGAGGGTCCTCAGGTACGAGAGGTTCGATTACTATAAGCATCGTGTGATTCAACATTGATCCTATTTCAGGAATTGCCGGAAGATTTAAGCACAAGACTTCGTGTGCCTAAAACGAACCCAACCATGGTGCCACTTCATCTTCACAATGTCTCATTGAGTTTGAAGGGATCCAAGAGATCGCTAGAAATAGTCGCTCCTCCCCCCGCCCACTTTTTGTATTCGTTGAAAGCATTGCAACTGATTTCTGATGTTGGCATATTGAAATTGCTACAGCTTGCTGGAAATTCTTCGATGAGTGAATGAAATATCCGAACTTTTTTCCGGCGTTTATCTTTTTTATATACAAAAGAATGTGATGTCGGGGTCGATTGATTTTGAGCATTAACTTGGGAGATTTTCGTGCAGCAATCATCTTTCATTGTACGAACAAGGTGAGGTCTGAAATTACTGTCATACATACAGTCTATTGAGGTTTTACCGTGTGTCTTCGTTCAACCACGCTCCAAATCACGTGATGTTCAACATTGAAAAACAATAATTGACCAACTTTTAATTGCAGCAAGAAAACCATGTGTAAACTTCATCCCAAAAGAAATTAAGTCCATAGTTGGATCATTATTTCTAATTCGGGTCACCATCACTCATACGCAATATAAAACACGTTGCCACAAGCCAGAACATGTACCATATCAGCGTACAAATGTTATTTGTACCCTACTGTAGTATTGATATATAACACTGCACTGTATTATACAATACTGCTGCATTCTCACAATTGTGTTGCACATTCATTAAATTCTGATTGTATTTGGTACTTCTATTCCTTCTGATACGTATGGTATGAAATGAACAAAAAATTGTCTGCAATCACATGTTGAACTGTGAAGGAATGTTCGTACTACATTGACAAAATGTACTACCTATCATCCCAATACAACCACAATCTTTCTCTTGTACGTTGTGCATGAGTGACTTCATCAAAAGGGAACGCAGCAGCGGGGTACAAGTGCAGGTTTTGAAGCCTGTTCAACTACATTTTGGTTCATACTCTGAAGCAATGGAATACATAACTATTCTGCAAATATTTTCAAAGAGCAAGGAATTCAATTTAAATGTATGCAACAATTGGGGTTGATTAGTTGAGATTAACAGAGTGTTCCAGTGAGTTAGTACAGGTTTCAACAATGCTGCACAAGTTCTAAACTCTTGTCCTGCAGAAGCTGGTCACTTGTCCATTCATTTTCAATATTTGGATTTCCAAAAATTGATGAACTGGACCTGTTCTGTCTCTTCACAACAGGTATTCTTAAAACCTGATGTTTCTCTTTTCATTAATATATTAAATGTAATTTTTGAATCCCTTAAATCAAGTTCCATCTGGCAAATTGAAAGCACCGCCTATAATTTGAAATCTTGCATAGTTATACTTTTGTCCGGACATAAGATTTGATCTCATGTTGCTTTTGAAGTGCAGTCTTTAATTTGAATTAAATCTTTATTGGGCAAAATTCTAATATATGGTTTGTTGATTTTTAATTTGAAGCAATGGAAAGGAAGTGCAACTGAACTAACATATTATACACTTCAAGAATCATTTAACGACAAAAAATTTTTGCGCTTCATTTGTTATCCTATAGGTTCATATCAATTACTGACCTTCTGTGCTAATATTCCATTATGACTGGCTCAGTTTTTGCACTTCGTATCATCACATTCAACGCTGATGATAGCTTTGGAGTTCGATTTGCGTAAGTATTGTCCATTCACTCCCTTCTACGAATTTCATCGAAACAGTTGAACGGGATTATTCTTGAATTTATTGTTATTTTGTTCTTGATACATTTTGCTGAGCTCATCTGGAATCTCATCCAATATTTCTTACCAGTCATGTTCTTCTCTTGCTTCCCTGACACCATCTCATCATCAATAACCAGCAATTCAGTTGACGTATGTCTGTATAAGTTATTAAAAATGATTCAAGAATTACTTGAAAATAAATTACAGATGTAATGACAGTCAATTTATTAATACCTTAGATATTTCAAGAAATAATTCCCAGCAATTTTTTTTTTTAGTTTCCATTTCCCAAAACGTTTATCATAAAAAAATGCGCAATAATATATGTTAAGTTTCTTGAAGAAGATGCTGTGCATGATATAAAATGGAAGGTTTTACCGATACATATGCAGTTTATATAGCTTCGCTAATGTAACATGACTGGCCAGGAAAAGTGTGCTGTGCTCTTACAGTATAAGTGGATTACTGGAATGAAACGAACTTCCAGCAGGAACCACAGCAGCAATTGAAACGTTACTTAATGCTGCACATCATGGAGCGGTCTATAGTCTATACGCTTTTCTCAGCATCACTGATGCAGCAAACTGCATATTAGCTAGGTTCAATGTTTCCCTAAAGTTTCTTCAATCTGTAAGATTATTATACCCCTGCTGAAGTGCAGTACTGTAAAAAAAAATGTACCTACCCCATTAATTATAATTACAAACACAAAATATGTTGCTGCATGTATCTTATACAAAAAGTGGAGAAATTAATCATGGAGAGAGATTAATTTAAACTTGAATGTAGTATCTTCAGAAGGTTTAAAATTTCAAAATTAAATTCAGCTTGAAAAATGTCAACTAGAAAGATGACCAACATGCAAGCATATGCATACAGTATAGGCTTTCAACTGAATTATATACATTTTAATGCTGTTTTGGGCATTTCAGAAAACTTCAAGGGACAAACCTCGAGAAATACTGTAATTTCGACCAAAAGAACAGCGCGTAGTATGGATTTAATGCAGATTAACCACTTGTTCATTTTGGATGAAATGAAGAAAATATGCAGAATAGGAAAGTCTTGCTCGGTTTAGCGACATCTGCTGTAAATTTGAAAAACGCGTACAGTGTTGTTTCGGAAGTGGCCGTTGCTGCATGTGCGCTGCGAATGAGCCGTGGGTCACCTCAGTCAAACCAGAGGGGCGTTGGGACTCAGTTGAGGATAAGGAGCGGTAGAATAATGTGGTTGTTTGTAGGGTGAGTATCGTGGTCCGTGAGGAACGCGGTCTTGCTGAAGTTTGACGAACGGATCGCTTATCTTCCTCGGAAGATGTGATCCCCGTCCGTCTCTTCCGAAGGTGGATGTATTCAGTGCATCGTTGCCCTGCACTCAACAAATAAAGCCATGAGGGCACCCGCATTCACCGCGCGAATGCAGTATGTATCTACTCGTTCTTGTGGTTCTTGCGACAGATATCTGTTGCGCGCTGAGATGGCCGGTTGTGAATTTCTCGATTCGTTCCGATTAACCATCTCGTGAGTTATAATTCTTTCAAGTTGTGTGAGATCGTTGAGGGCGCTTCGCCCGATGATGAATAATTTCATGCTGCTCTTGAAAAAAAAAAATACCTGAAACGTTCCACGCCGCTTTCCATATCACTTCAGTAAATCTGGCATTCAATCTGTGATTTGCTCGAGTTTAAAACTTAGTTGGAAAGCCTAATCTGCATTCCGTAAAACGTCGCTGAAAAAGGTGCGTGTTAAATTCGCTGATTAGTTGAGGATTGTTCCCGTAGAACATAATATTTTTACCTCACGCACCGTGAGTATAAATTTCAGTCGAAGAAATGCTCATCACTTTTTTTTTTTTGCTGAGGCATGAGGGTTAAAATACTGATTTATTCTTGGTGTTCGAGATTACGTAGTTAACTGCAGGAAAGAAACAATCTAATCCCCGAATCCTGGAAAAATCGAATGCAATGAAAGCGTGTCGTAAATTTTCAGGCGAAATTATTTTCATATTTGAAGCACTGACTATGAGTGCGTTCTATGAGTAACTGCTTTCTTAAAATTCCAGTAGATTGTGCAGATTTCGTTCGTAAGTTTCGACGATTTTTCGGGCGAAATATGCTTTTGAGCGAAGCCGGTTTCTTCGCAGGTATTACCAGTTGAATTTGACGATTGACTGTATAAGAAGTGCTAATTGTGAATTGTCGTCACGGCCTAATTCCATAATTAGTACGTACAGTACGTAATTTTATATTTTTTTTTTCTTTTTGGGAATACTGTCCTTCGATTATTGAATATATCTACGTTCAAGGCATTCGCGTTACTCTGGTGCAATACTGTATGTCAATCCTGCGTTTCATTTCGGAGATCCTCAGAATTCTGAGCGTTTTTTCTGTTATCCCAAGCTAAGAGTTTCCGATCATTTCCTCGAGTTCGCCAGATGCTTAGTCGATATCTCGGAAAAGTATCATTGATAATGGTATTCAGCGTTTGGACGGTATATGGTCGATCAATTTTTTGAAATTATTGGTAGAATTAATTTTCAAAACCCCACTTTTTCATAACTTCATTGGTAGAAATAATTTTCAAAACCCCACTTTTTCATCACATAACTTTTTTTGTTGACAGCCTTATGAACAGTCCGTGTCGACGTGAGCTTGTAAAAAGTTTCGTGCATTACTGTCCTTTATGATCTCGGTAGATCAGTAAAGTCGCGATTTCTCGCCGTCACCTGGGACAAATGCAACCTAGAATGTGTGCCCCTCACTGGAAGCTCGTCTCCTCGGGCTAGCGACGGCCACCCCTGTGGTCACAGTTCCTGTGGAGTGATTCCTGCTGACACTTCCGACTTGGTGGGCGGAGGCTCGGGCTGCGAGCACTGGAAGGTCTTCCAACACGGGGAACTTCGGCTGCAAGTGTTGTTCCTCTTCTCCTGGAGGAAGAAATGATGGTGAGTCTGTCCGCCTAATCGATGGATATGTTGATTGCCTGAGCATGACACAACGACCGACTGAACGGTATGTGCGAGACGTTTGCGCCGAACGTTTTGCGAAATTTTACTGATGTTATCGGACGCGTCGGCTTTCGAGGGATGTCCCTGCTTACTTCCATTAAATTTACGGGAGTACTGTACTGTATTTGCAGATCGTTCATATTACAACTTGAGGTGTTTCCGAAAGAATGCGCGAAGAGGTGCGATCTTATGAAGTATGCAAATATGGAAATTTGTTTGCTACCGCGTAGGGTGAAGTTGCATTTCTTCTGGAATGTTCAGTATTCGTAGGATATCACTTTCAGCTACATTTACAGTACTTCAATGTTGTTGCGTCCAAATTTCTAGAACAGCGCGCTTGAAGCTAGAGTACCCTATCTTCTTCGTGCGAGTTGCAAATCTCATCCAACTTTCCCGGGTTTCTAGTTTTCAACGTAGAATTTCCTGTGAAATATTCCTGTACGTACAGTTCTGGAGTTCACAAGAATTTCCGTGATGATGCACGAGCGGAAATTTGTCAAGCTTGCTTTTACGTTCGCGATGGAGTTGCATCATAGCTTCTCATGCTGTGCCTCTCCTTCATTTTAGGTTTATAATTTTTCTGAACAAAATTTCGATTCCAGATGTAAATCCGATCTTCACTAATTTTTTTCCGTCACTCTGACCATCGTCAGACTTTTGAGCTGCTTAATGGTATAGTTTCTTGGCATTTTCATTGAAGTTGCAAAGGAAATAGAAGCGTGAGAGCTTTACTAATTCACGAGCTCTAGCTGGTTCAAGATTCATTTGGATTTCGTGAGGTCGCCAGTTTTGGGAGAGGAGCGCGAGTGGTTCATTCGAATGACTCTTCGTTGAGCGAAATAATTATTCCGTCTTTTTGGAAGAAGTCGGAGAATACGACTGTGATATTTTAAATATTGAAGAAATCCTAAGAAGGCGTTTGAAGAAGAAATTTCATGGTGGCTGTTTTTCATGCTGCCCTCTGTTGCGACATCCCGGCGAATTCTCTTTCATTTAATGCGCATTTGACGCCAGGTAAGAAAGGAACAACGCAAAGTTGGGCAGTGATCAAGGAACGGGAGGGAAAAATTCACCCCAACTTGTGCTTGGTGGGTGGTCGAATGTTTCAAACGATAGTTTCTTGTTCTGGCTCACAAGATAGCTGTGGAGTCCCTTAACGCGATTGTCGGGATTATACTGAAATGACTATCGTAATAATTAGTGTAAGATATATACAATACAGGTTTTGTGGAGTTTTATCGCGAAATATTGCGAGGTCTTCATCGATGCTTCTCTGGTCTTGGTGGCATAAGATAACGCTTCACCACAGCGGTTGCGACGTAGAATGTGATGTCTGAGTTTTCTTTCATGCTGTTACCGACACCGTAGGGAAAAGCGCGTGATATTTCACCGAAGTCGACGGATGAAAGTCAACCTTTTTCCGTCCTTCCCGAGGAGGAGCTGCTAACGTTCATTCGCTATCTATTGTTACTTAGAAGGATGAGTTAAATTTGATGGAGAGGAATCTTAAACTTTCGGCGAAATCCCACAAGGAAGCTCTCTATGACCCGCAGAAGTGGCCGAGGAATAAAACGTCAGAACTACCTACTCAATCTTATCTAGATTATGTCTCCCACGAAGCGCGAAATGTGGAACAAATCGAGGCATTCCCGTCATATCAGCAACACCCCGTTGCTGCCGGTCTTGGAGGTTTTCCTCATGTACGCTTGGCGCTGGGGTGATAGCATTTACTCCTTGGGAAATCCGGCGAGGAAAAAATGGAGGCCATTACGCTCATGTCATTTGAATCGACATCTCCATCGAAAACCAGGCATTCTACGATAAATCCGAAATGTAAATCATTATGGAGCGTTTTTGAGCCCTAGACTTCAGACATCCTTTGTTCTCAGCCAACGAGGCATTTTCCCTTATAAGTACCGCGAGAATCATGGAAAATCATACTGTACGCTCTACCTTCATATTTGCCATTTTTATAGTTATTCGAAATTTAAAACATCCATGAAAAACACAGTATTTGTACATCGTTCGTTTAGGAAGAATGCCTGGGAAAGGCCGTGCTTGAAAATACATTCTGTGGCAGTAGTATCGTAAAGATTTATTTAGTTCACGCGCTGTTTTTCTGTAAAATTCTGTCGAATGAGATAAGAAGGAAAAACGTCAGCGTATATAGTTATCGAATTGCTGGTTATGCATATTGTGACGTTCTAGTGTCAGTTCTGTTTATAGAAGTCGTTTCAGAGTATCCCGTGGGAAAGCTTACGTTCCTGTCATGCATTCTTTGAGATAAAGTTCGGCTGAAATTGATGAGTGTTTGAACAAGAGCAGTCCATCTGACATACGCCGTAGCGATTCTTTGGAATGAAAGCCAACAAAAACCTGTGCGTTTTGATGAGTTTCATGAATGTTGCGCCTTCATGCCTCCGTTGAAGAATGACTTTATTCGTTGATTCAAGAATGTCGATTGGCCAAAAACGTGATCGCTGAGCGAAATCGTGTATGCTTTACATGACGCCGAATTTCTAACTGTGTTTTTAACTTTGTATCCGAAAATCCACGGGTGAGTTTTGATAACATTCCGAGACTGTGTGGGTCCCTCAATTCTGCGTTCATTTTATTGGCATCATTGACATCATTTCGGTGTTCAGTAACATATGTTGAGTTTTGTGAATATACCTCAGACCATGCCGAAATTTCCTTCTTAAGCCAAACTTGGACTAAAATTGAAAGTTCAGAATGCGCTAAGTTCGCCATTGAAATCGTCTGTTGTTCGATTTCGAAACTCAAACGGCCCATGTCCTTTTTATGGTGCTTTATATGCATTATAATTTTTCGATAACTCATGCTTCATTTCCGTAAATGTGCGCACCAGTCTTTCCACGTCGTATTAGTGTTCCGAACAAAATTTGGCTGCTGGAAGAGCATTCGCTGAAGGCTAGGTCAAATTTAAAACTACTGTACAGTACAATTTTTGTTGTCGCTCAATTAGCCCTTTTCCTACTATTTTTTCATGACAGAGCCGCATTAATTATTCCGACAGCTTTATTTTGAGTTACTTCAGGAAGTTACATGTCTGCATGCACAAAAATCATTTGATTCCGTTTTCAATTTTTTTCTAGTGCTATTAGATGCTTCTTCGTTTTATTTTGATGGGTCTCGCGGGAACTCCTAGCTGAGCCTTGAAAGCTTAGAACAGACTAAGCTTGGCTGGAGTAATTTAAATTGCGCTTTGAAAAATGTTGACTTCATGAATTGAATACATTATAGAGACTATTCAAGAATATTCATTCTATAAATTAAGCGTGTATGAAGAATGTTTGCTGCATAGATTGAACTGTTGACAGGTTTTTGGGTTGCTGTTCTGAATATTTTGAGAGATGAAGTATCAATTAATGCCTTTTCAACGCCGCACTGTCATGACGTGGGGGCCCCTAAAGTGCATGGTGCAATCAAGGAGAAACTAAAGCTGCAATTGACCTTCGAACGTTAACTCGCACATAAAGTGTGAACTGTATTAAGCAATTCTGGTGTTTCATGGAGTAAAGCGGCCATAATAATACATTAGGTGTTCGACATGATGTCATTTGTGATGTAGAAGGGCCTTGGCACATCACAATATCATATTCGCATGCGTTGGTGGATTTAGTGTTGTGATCCAATCGGCAATCACGGAGGTAGAGGAACTGCCCGATCAGCGGAAACTCGGTTATTCATGTTGCTTCTTTTGTTTGGACTTCAATGTAAGACGCGTGCGAAGGACAGCCGTGCTCCGGTCTCGCAACGCGTGTTTGTTGGATGGAATCTATGCTTTCCGAAGCATTCCCCATATCTGCACTCGGCCGTGGATCGTGTGAACGCGACGTCGTCGCGAGGCGCCGCGGCCATAAATCATGCATGGCAAACGCGATCGTCGCCGATACGGGGTGTACGAATGCGGTCAATTTCGCCGGTCGCGTATTCATTCATTCCTCGAGGGAACTCGACGCCTTGAGCGTGTCACCTGCGTGCATCTCTCGCGGATGAAATAACTATCGCTGTGTTCCTGAATCGAATTATGGCCCAGATCTGCGCGTTCTTCTCGATCTTTCGTCTCCTGTTTCGGATCAATGCTTCACGGATTTGTTGCGGGCCAAAGGCTTCAGCAAGTGTGTTCCAGTATTCACTGATGAGCGTGGACACATGAATCTGGAAAAACTAGCATGCCTCTCGGATATTCCGGCTCTCAATGGGATTTTTCTGGTTTCTCTAGCAAATGTTGTCAACCTCCATGACTTATGAGCTCCGAAAGCAATTATTACACAGTACAAAAATGATAAATATGTATACAGTATATATACTGTACATATATTATTTTTTTTTTTCACTTTGCAGCCTCGAATCATAGACGTAGTTTCCTAGATCGAATTTTCTAACTCCTTTGTCTTATTTTTCTTGAAGCCTTTTTGTGAACGATTTTTGTGGAGAACCCCCTGCAGCCAAATGTCAAATCTAGCTATTTTCTGGTCTCCTAACAAATAAAAATTCGAGTGTTGTCTGCCTAATTTATTGGCATGACGTAACTGTCCTTCTGAGTTTTTTACAGCCATTTTTGAGGTTGACTCTGGTTAAGATTTTCTTTCATTAATTTTTAACAGACGCGGGTCCCCTGGTTGGGCTCTGCGAAGCGCAGAGTTCAATCTCTGTTCAATATTGTAATTTGTTTGCTTTACTCCCTGAGCCGATGATATATTTCTTTATGTGGACATTTGAAGAGGTCTTTACCTCTGGGGATTGTATGTGGAGCCCCGGTAGCACCTCGGATCACTGAGTTAGATTTCAGAGTTTTGAGCTACTGATTTTCCGGGGCATCATCCTGTGTTTCTCGGCTTTCGTATGAGGGGAACGGACTTGGACAAGAGTTTATGAATTGTTGCCGAGCTTTGCTGTAATGCACGTCAGGGACTTGAACAAGGTAAAATTGAAAATGCATACGTGGGAAATATATGTTCGACCAGTTTTCAGCTTTTTCAGGAAAACAATTATAATTACAGTATACTAAATTTTTACGGGATATTATTCCGTTCCAATGACCACAGTGCATTTTTTGCGTTAAAATGTCCGATGCTGCTGAGCTGGGTACATCGGTGTATGTATAGTTCGGAGGAATGGAATTGAGTGACCATTCAACCAGATCGTAGAAACCTATGTTTCTTTTTAATCCGCTTCATGTTTCGCACCGGAAATCGATTGATAGCAGAAAACTTGCAAAACTGGACCCAGGAAATACAAGGGCTGTCCCACTTCTGGCTGACCTTGGGTATTTCTAGAGTAGGTTCCACTTTCAAAAAAAGTATGATTTAGCCCATCCTGTTGTAAGGTTCTGGGATTTTTCAGATTTTAATTAATTTTAGATTTACTGTATGATGATGAGTGAAAACTTTCTGGTTTTGGAAAGGGTTCTTCACCCATATCACAAGCTGTTGAAAAATTCTCATGCCTGACAAAAAATTTAAATTTTTTATTGTTTTTAGCACAAGCTTTCCTTCATTTTTTGAAAGAAATGAAAACCCAAGTCCATTTTGAATTTTTCCAAGAGCAATTTTTCATTTCCATTTTTCTTTTGCTCTTCAATAGTCATCTGAAGCCTGGTTTCTTTATTTGATATGTTTCTAATCACCTTGAGCTTTCAGGAAGTTTATTCTATTTTTTTTATTTTCTGCCTTAAGGTCTGATAGCAGGATAAGGGGACACTTATCTAAGCAGTGTTGGGTGTCGGTTGCTGGGGTTTTCTCCCCGTTTTACGGGGTCCATCCCCGATTCCCAATGATTTAGTGTGATTTTTATTCCAAGAAAAAAGTGCTTCAGTTCTAAATCTGGAATAATTGCTCACTTCATTTTTTTTTATTTCAGAAGTATTGATGCATTCCCAATTTTTGTGTTCTTCGCACAAATTCAGCATTCATGTTGAAGAAAAAATAATCGGAAATGAAAAATTGCTCTTGGAAAAATTCAGAATGAAATTAGGTTTTCATTTTCCGCAAAAAAAATTATTGAAAAAATTTGAAAATAAAAAAAAATGTAGGAAAGTTTGTGCTAAAACAATAAAAAATTCAATTATTTCTCTGGCATGAAAAATTTTCAACAGCTTGTGACATGGAAGAGAATCCTCGCCAAAACCGGAAGAAGTTTTCACTCATCATGCAGTGAATCTAAAAATTTGTATAAAAATCTGAAAAAAAAATCCCAGAACCTTATAATGGGATGGGCTAAATCGTGTTTTTTTTTCAAAGTGGTACCTAATCTGGAAATACCCAAGGTCAGTCAGAAGTGGGACAACCCTAGTATCCATCTCTAATCTATTCTCCACTTCTGAATTTGATCCATATCGCGCCTAACGGACAACGTTATGAACACAATTTTGATTAAGGTGGACCCCGCGAGGATGTCTGGGAAACCAATAAACGAATTGTTGTGGAGAGAACTCCTTCGTAGATGAACTGCGCTAAATCAATTAATGGTCTCTGAATCAAAATATTCTATTGTACTTGGATTCTTGTTTGATCTCAGGATCCTTTTTGAGTACTTGCATTATCATTGAATCTTTGAATTCTGCATCCTAATTGTTAGTCCCTGAAAGATATTGACGTTCCGTCTAACTTGCAAAATGTTAGCTTCATTTCCTCTGTCACTGCTCAGCAGTGAGAATTTGCTGCAATAAATTTGGAGGCTCGAGTTGAGTTCGATTTTTTGAAATCATTTTTATTCTAGCTTCAAGTGTGTGCTCGTTGCGTAAATGTCAGCATTTTTGAAAGTCTTTCTTCGCTTGTACAGACGAAGCATCCACGCTTTAGTTTGCTCAGCATAAGTTTTGCCCCTTATCGATGAGTTACTGCGAGGGCAGTCGGCCTTGGAATCTCCACGTAAAACGAGTGGGAAAGACGCCTTCGAGCCTCTCGCGAGGAAAAAGTCGCGTTCCGAACAACGGGGAGATATAAGTCGGATTAGTCGGGGTCACGTTGCTGCGATTCATGTTAGAACACAGGAATGAAATCCTGGCTCCTCCTGCACGGAAACCCTGCGGTGTTGCGTTCAATTGGCTCAAATGTTATCGATTTCACCGAACAGCTGACGGGTCCTCCTTTTCACCCATCGTACGTGTGGATTTACGTGTGTCGAGTAAAGCTCAAGCTTGACATCGTTTCCATCTGATACTGATTGAAAATGCATTCTCGCATGAGGCGAAACCGCGATTCTCCGTAGTATGATTCCGTTCTTGTTCCGATTTGCACCTCTGGAATTCACGTAAGCAACGCGCGCGTTTTATGTTCTCGCGAAAGGGAGCGGAGCGAGAACAAAGTCTTATGAATACTTAAGAACGCATTCGTACGCGGCCTCAGCTGCTCCAAATTCGGACAATACAATTTTATCAAATGCAAGTCCCCGAACTGGCCTTTGAGGCATGGTGGATGCTGTGTGCGAGTGCACTGCGAGCGAGTTGCGTTTTTTCTTCCTTGCTTCGCTCAGAATGATGATTTGATGCGCATCTGTGTGTGTGGGTTGACTTTCTCTATAATTAATCTTAGCCTCCGATTTATTTTTAAACTGGGTGTGCCGGAATATGAAAGCGATGATGTGCTTCCAAAAGAGACTATTTCTTTAATTGAATTCTACCGAAAATTCACTCCCATTTTCGGGATACTGTACCTAGTTCAAGGGTTTTTTAGACAACCGAATCGCTTGTTTGGGGGTGTCTCGAAAAGTTTCCGAAGGTTGGTACAATATTTTCAGTTTCTAGCTTCAGAGATGCGAGCAAAAATACAGATACTGTACTGTATATGGACTTTCTACGATCGTATCCTTCAGTGATATTCTCAATGCAATAGTTTTTGCCTAACCTTACCAGACTTTTTACAGGTGGGCTATTTTGAAGACGAAGTATTTTTAAGAGTAAAATCGGTTATGTAGATGTTGTAGACTGAAGACAGTATAGACTATAGAGCATTCCGCTGAAGACCATTACTGTATTTTATTCATTGAAGCAAAAGGTTCTCAAACTGTGTCTCGTTCTTCCGAGTGACTCCCAGGCCATTCTCAGAGGATAAAGAAGGGAAAATGGAAAAGTGCAATACGCTCTACCGTATTTGTATTTTTAATTTAAGGAACGACCAATACTACTCCCGATCCGAACATCGTCTTGTTGTAGGATACCGGGTAAGGCTTACGGGCTACGCCATACAAATATTTCAAGGACTCCGATGTGCCAATTTATTTCCAGTTTTGCTCCTCTGGGAAAAAATGTAAGAAAGTAATTCACTGGTCTAGCTTCTAGAAATCTAGAAGGTTAGCATCAGTACTATTAAAAGGCAGTCTGTCGGCGTAGACAGTATCAATTCAGGTTCAATCGTACTAATGCAAAGAGGACCACAAGCCCCTATTCTACTGCGAAATTCGCTCTAGAATTTTTCAATGCAGTATTTGACATCTTTAAGAACCTTATAGAGAAAGGCGTCCAAATTTTTGACGAGATATACCGCATCCAAAATGGGCTAGTGTTTTTGTACCACGAGTATATGGCCCGTCTACTTCGATTATCCCTGGTTTCAGGGTGTTTCATGTATTTATAATCATATCCTCAACTTGAGTTGAGAACATATGAGGGCATCATAAAATAAATAAATCACTCATTTATGTGTAAGCTCCGCATGCAGCCGTTTTTTCTGAAAAATGATTAATGAACCACGTTCCTCACGAAAAATGACTAATGAACCACATTCCTCACGAAATCGATTTTTTGTTCGGTGATAAACAAAGTAGTCCAAGTATAGTACTGCATCCATGATTTTGATGAGATGATTCTGCGCACCCCGTGGCCAGTGCTTCAAGTACCACCAGTGATGCGCTGAACTTCGTTCGAAAAGCCCCTCTGTAGAGGGAATCAACCTGTCCTGCAACGATATCACTCTTCCAAGGGAAGCTGGAAGGAAAGTCGACTCCCAAGTGTTGAATGCCCCGTTCTGACGTAGACAGCGGTAGAAATATTTTACCTTCCCTTTGGGTGGTATTTGTCTGAGCTTCCGCATATACGCAGTTCCGGCGAACGACAGCAGACCATAGGCACGGGTGTACCAAGGTGGGTTTCGCCAGGTCTCCCGCGACGACGACGACGAACGCCGTGTACCATGGAATTCGCGCGGGAAGGTAGAACTCTGCGTCCGTTCCAGAAGCATTATTAGCTGAACACGTTATTCCAGTCGCCGGGGCTTCTGCGGAAGTCCTGCGAGTGATGTTTGAGCTGTGAGAGGCGGAATGGTGTTCTCGCCGCGCGGGATGCAAGAGAGGAGATTGGACTCCAGGCGCAGAGTTCCTATCGAATCGATTCCCGAGGCTTCAGTAAGATATTGAGTAAGGCTATCTGAGAAAATCGGGGACAACAGACCATAGGCTCCACATGGCGTTCTCACTGTCCTATCCGGAACGGGACAAACAAGGAACGCGTTTACTGCAGCGAATCGAATTTCAAGTCTCTAGCTCCGGCGAACAACAACGAGCGGATTATTTGATGCGCTTCTCGAGGACGCTTCATGCCCTTCTCTTTTCCATTCCCCACTGAAACAACGCTACCTTTGCTCAGATCATACATACAATGTGCTTTGGTCAATGTGCTGACCGCTCCCATGAGAAATCGATTATCCGACGAGATAGTCACACAATACCGTAACTTAAAGATGCAGTGTACTGTTCGGAACTCTTGATTGGTTCCGGACTCGGTGAGAAATTTTTTTGCTGAATAACGTGAAACTATTTTGAATTCCTAATTCATTCCAGATTTCTTGTAGATTTCCATGGTAAATTCTCGAATGAATTACAGTCATCACATAAGAAAACTAATCTGTTTCTTGGGCGCGTTGTCGTGCGAAACTTCCCTTATGTGAAACACAATTTTCCTCTAGGTACCATTGCGAAGAATTAATTTTTTCTCAGGCAAAGTAACGTCATAAAAGGTACTATCTTCAACAACTACAACACTCAAAAAAAGTACCGTTCAACAAATGCCCACTCTACACGAACACCTCTGTTCTGTCTTCTGTGTCGTCAGATTCTATGGCCATGAGGCGTTATTGTACCACCAATATGGCAGGTTTTCACACCATACTGTATTGCTACTCTCTGGAGACAATTATAAGTTTATCTTTTGATTCTATTTTGTTTATACCCTGTAATCTCTTTACTCACTTCAATGAAAATTTAATTTTTTGCGCTTATCGTGGGTTTCCTGTGAACACCACAAAAACGGCTATGTGTACAAGATTCTGAAGCCGCCCGAAAAAAACTGTTCGGCTTCAGAAGACCTACACCTACTCAAATCCCAGAGAAACAATATAAACAAAAGGAAAAAGCTTTTGATTTGGCACTGACAGGCGTTCTCTCTGCATAGTGGCTGACGTTGCATGATGGATAACACATTGAAGCTGGCACACCTTGACTTTTTCAATCAAAAAATCGCGAGAAATTTCCCTGATGCGGAAAAAATTCCTTATTTGAGTCGCTTTCCTCCCTTATGCATTTCATCATGCGAATTTTACTTTATGGGAGCCTTTTCTCAAACGGGGATCAACTTACTCAAATATAAGTTTTACAAAGAATGCGATAGCAGCGAAACTGCTCCGAAACGATGAAGACGATGCTTGACAATGACAAGACAATGACAAGACAATGAAGCTATGAAGTACAGTATATCAACTCGAATAATTATAACGGTTAGCCTAATTAAAATTTCCCGCATTAATTTGTATTTCTCATTTAGTCTTCAATACCAAATACTAAGGTCCATCATTCAAAGCAAAAATCGGTAGCAGCTGCTTTCCTTTGTGCGAAAAATGCGTTATGCGGGGCATCCATGGTTCGTGCACTAATGTCTTGTTTTTACTCTTCAGATAACCTGTCCACATTGTTCCTTGTACCCTTCGACCTGTCAATACTCGAAAAACTTCTCTGAATTCAAGAGGGGTCCCGGCTTAAAATACCAAGAAAAGTCCGTAGATTGTAGGTTTAGGGCTACTTTTATGATCTTGAATTCTCGATTGTCGAACCGATGACAGATTTTGACCCGTGACAGGTCCGATGATTATCGCGATGATCAATTCTCCCGAGGAACGTCCTGGTCGCATCGGCGTGGGCAGTCGGGATGGTCATCGGGCCGGCGTACTGGTCTCAACCACACCCTGGGTACAACATCCCACTTTTGCTGAAATGAAAATTCACTTTGAAGCTGTATCCGCGTCGCTTTATCTCTAATGAAAGAATGCAGGTCCTGCGTCACGCCTTGATTGGATTGAAAAGTTCAATGTTTGTGTGGTTTCTATTCTTGAATTGCTTTTTGGCCGAGCTTGGATGCATTTGTGATGTTCGAACGGCAGTGAACTTTTATCTGAATGCAATTTACGGAATCTTTTCCTTATCAGAGACCGAGTTGGAGTCGCGTTCGACTCAGTCGATCTTATTTTTGAATACCTCTGAACTTTTCGTTCAGCAGTGTTTTACAGCATTTTTCTGGGACTTCAACTGCGTGGTGGTGGTGTTCGGTTTTCGCCACCTGCGTCTCGAGTACAATGCCACCGATGTCTTCCACTCGTATCTAGGACATGGTATTACAGTACATACTGCTGTATCAGATCCGCAATTCTCCCCATTTCACTCATTGCATTATTTCCCTTCCCTGTCAATGTCAATTTTTTTCGATTTGTGCGGGGCTTGTCGAAGTCGAATTACTTAACCATGACATGTCGCTTGGCATCTGCCAGGTAACCACCATTCCGCACATGAAAACTTTTTACCCGTCGTACACGTACCACTGGTGAGATTTATTTGTGGTTACCGTATATACCCACAATAAAACGTTTCATAAGCCTTCTTTTAGTTATTCGCCCTTCTTTTAGTTATTCACGAGTGAGTGTTTTTTTTAATCGTCCACTCACTGTCCCGTTGGGAACAGTGCGTGCATGGTTCGCAAAACGTCTTTCGGGGCATGTATTCTGAAAGTTTGAAAACAGATGCAGTTATTTAACTGAGCGTTTCCACTTGAAGTCTACTTTGGAATAGTCGTACTCATCGGTTGAAATTTCTGAATTTTGCCTGTGACTGTCGAATCTTCAATAATTTGATGCAGAGATAGAACCGAAAGATTCAACCTGCTGTCAGGGAAAATTTCTACTGGTACTACTGTACTAGCCTATCACCCGTTGAAAGACCGGAACGAACGGTATGTTTCATTTTTCTGGGATTAATGCAGGTGGGCTCTATAACGAGCTTATTTTGGCATGATTTTTTTCTTTCCAACGATTTTTTGTTCCCATAGTCATGGGGTTCTCTCCCCATGTTACAAGTACAGTATATGGGTTCTCTACTTCGGCTTTTTTCTGGTCCCTTTGATTTCGTTACAGAGGGAGTTCTCCTGTAGGGTTCAGTCGAAACCTTTGAGAAGTTGTGTAGTCTAACACAGGTTAAGTCTCTCTACAATGAAATTCAATAGAGAACCCACATAACCTGGGAAGAGAAATCTATGGGAGCAAAAAAATCGTTATGCAGAGAAAATCGTTGTGGAGAGAGTCTTGCTGTATTCGGAAAGTGGATGCAGGGATTGAACCGAAAAGTCTCCAGCAGTAGTCGGGGAATGTCGGAATATACCGACTATTTTTATTTTGCTTGGGAGTAGTAGTCGTTGCTTCTACACCGAACCTTCCACGGTCAAATCTGTTCGGCATGCGGAGGCCTGGCCACGTAGCCTTGTCCGGCAATCGCGAGTATCACGGTGCTAGCTTGAGTTTGCGCCGACGCGGTGCCACGACGTGTTGCGTGCGGGGTGAGCAGACAGTGAACCGAAAACGTCGCCATGGACCTTGGTATGTAATCTCCTTCCACTTTCGCGGTTGAACGTAAAATTTAGCATATTCATCGACGAGCCTTGTGCTTCTTTTGATTTTTTTTCACGGTTCTGCGAAGCGGCAAATAAAAAGAACTATTCGGCTGAAAGTCCTGTACCGAACGAAGTGTTTGCTCTGGCCACCGAGGACACGAAACTCACAGCCTTTGCGCAATGTGACATTTGTGGAATTCGCGAGTTATTATCGTCGGTTACTGGTTTTTTGCTTCGTCATCTATCTCGTCGTAGCGTGGATAACCTCGGAAAAATCTTGGCGTACGAAGAGCCGACAGTCTCGGGTGATCAGATGTCACTTAACGAAACAAAATGAACGTATCGCGGTATTACCGTGTTTATTATGAAACGGCGAAGTGCTTCCACTTCTCGGTATTGTGGAATTTTCCATCGCCTATAGGAAAACTTAGTTTTTGAAGTGATGAAAAAACCGTAGTTTTTGAAGGTCTGGCTCGCAATCCGGTGTTAGTTCCGACCATATTCATTGACGATGCTTTCAGAGATGAGTACGTCCAGCTACAGTTTGATTTCGAGGCCGAACGTGAATGCGGTCGTTTTAAATCGTCGAGCGATGCGGTGCATTCAGTGCTTCAGCTTGACACGGCGCTTTTGATGCAAAGCGTACTGAAATATTGATAGGAACGTTTTGGGATCTCTGTGAACGTTAAAATTTTTCTCCCGTTCCATTTCATGTAATGATAGTTTTTTATTCGCTGCGTGCATCTCGTTGATATTCCCCGAAGATGGCGGCGAGCGAAGTGTTCGCTGAATGCGGGTGTGGTGAATAGTCGCGGTAGTTGAGTGCATGCAGGTCGGGAGCGAGAGAAATCCGTTTCGAGTATGCAGCTGTTATCTGTGTCGAGAGGCTTGAATTGAAAATAAGCTCGCGGAAGCGAATCCCCGGCGTCTTTATTTATGAGACGCTCGAAACTCGAGCCGTATGTAGATTGAATTAACTGCCGACAGGTCAGACCGGGTACGCTGGTTGCGGAGACTTCTCCGGACTGACGGCGAAAAATCTCTGTCCAATTCTTCCTGTATTATCCGCCAGTCACTTGGAATCCGGCAATTTCTTGGGGGGAGGCAGTCATGAATAATTTTTCTGCCGAGCTCCTGAGTGCTGGTGTATGTTAACATCGCATCCACGTGAACCGGTTCTTCTGTGCCATTCGTCTGCCGCGAAGGCAGATGTCGAAGCGATGTCAATTATGCCTTATGCTCTTCCTTAGAATGCGTCCGTTCACTTGCTCTGGATGAACCACCTCTCTCAGGTAGACTGAAGAAGTTAACTCACTTCATATTTTCTTTCGTTGTGAGATGCGCGTATCTGGAACTAGATGCGAGTTCTCGAGCTGAGTGTTCTTTCTAAAAGAACAATAGCCTGACGATTCTTATAGATGCACAGGGCGTCCCGGGAATTTTTGGACCGATTGTCGTTCCCATGAGATTTTCAACGGCAAATTTTTTAACATTCCATACTTCGATTTTTTCGCCGTTTAAAACTTATCGTTTGTCAAAGTTGCCGGAATGTTTCTTGAAGTTTTTCGAACACGGGCGCGAAAGATTTATACGGTATTTACCGTGGCCATCGATCAATTTCGGATATTCTATTTTTTCGGTTTATTTTTCCACATGCAGTATGTCTGACAAATTCAAGTTCATCATTGCATGTAAAAAGAATTTTCCAATGTGGCTAGTGTTTTCATTCAAATTTCCGTGAAGTTCGCGTTTCTCTCTGCCCTACTTCAAATTGGCTTGATACCTATGCAATATTGCATTTGAAGGCAATTTTCTCACCCCTCGGATACAATTTTTCTGCTGAAGCCACGCTATGACAGACGAAAGTACTTATAAATACTGCATCTACTAAATACTGCATCTCCAAGTGTTATATTCGATGTTATAAAGGTGTTATACGATTCAGGTTTTTAGATGTCGCGATAATATTATTTGAAAATGAATCTATCCTTTTATATTTCACTCTGTATACTTCAAAAGGCTAAGTTAGTGAATTTGGGCGACCCTTTATGATGCACATTCCTCTGAAAATTATACAGAAGAAAGCAGGAGGGAATATACCCCCACTTTCTGATTGAATTTGTTGTCACCAGTGCTTTCTCCAACAATATGAAATTTGTGTTATCCGAGATCTTTTGTTTTGTTCGCGCAATCAGATTTTCATTTTCGAATTAATATTACTGTATGTTTTCTTGTAGTGTTCGTAGTTCCGCACGCTTCATTGATGTTTGCCGGAGGGGTCCGGAATATCCGAGCCCTCGCTTCTTGCAGAGGCGCATGATTTCTTGTGGGTCTTTATTTCGAATATTCGTTTCGCGAGAAAAAACCTCGTTGAACGGAACTGCATTTTCATAAGGATCATGGAGGTATCACGGACTCCGTTGGATGGATTAAAGGTCGGAAAGCGTGCTGATACTTGGATTTAAAGGATTTCATTTTTTCCGGATGATGATTAACACTGTCAACCGCGAGTGTTGTCTATGTATCGTAGCAGTTAATATCTGTTTCTGTGAGACAGCGGTAAGCTAGGGTCATGAACCTGTCAAGTTATAAATTTCTTACAGAAACGCGTGTGCTGTTTAGTTTGAGGATCATTTAATTGCGTGTCGAGTACATGCGATAAAATCTTTCGTTGCCAGTAAGGTCGTTCACTCAAGAATTCTCCGGATGGCGATCGCGATACAAACTTTTGGAAACCCACGGTTGCTGAAAAGGTTTAGATACCCGAGAGCCATCATCTTTACGTGGCCATTCAGGAGTAGTCACGACCATTCTGAAGAATCTGTTGAGGTTGCCTCAGAATTGATGTTGTCGAGTGCAAAATTTAATCTCCGCTGTCGGGGATTTCTATCGCGTTTTTTTTTCATTGACAACTTGAACTCGATGTTCAGCGAACCGTGGAATAGTGCTACCGTATTGTACAGTACTGTACTTGGTTAGAGAGCGAACTAAGCTCTTAATAATTCCCGTGGAAAATTTTTTTTTCGTTGACCACCAGTTATCATTTTCAAAAGATTGAAAGCAATATCCGTACTTCGGCAAATGAAAACCGCACTTCCCGTCAAAAGTATTTCTTTTCTCGATTTAATATGGGAAGATGGCGCAGAATTTTTTCCCACGGGAAATTGCTTTGTTTTTTCTTTCTTCACGTTATGCAACCCTTTCATATCATTTTGAGAAGCCCATGTATTCTTCATACCATTTACATTCTTAAGACATTTTACAAGCGAAAAATTGATTGTTCTGTATGTGTCTTCAAATTTGCTACGGCCTGTAGAGGAAATTTTCTCTCGAAAAGAATACGTGTACCAATCGCTTGTCCTCTTATTGTGTGAACTTAGTTTCTTGGAAAATCTCGAAAAGTTTCTTTTGTCTTAGGGAGAGAATTGCTTTGTATCAATTATTATCGAAGTATGTGTAATGGAGTCAATTTTCTTTCGAACGAGAGTCCTTGAAAAAAAATTACTACTCGCCGGGAAGTTCAGTAATTCGGTTCAGCCGTTCTCGTTGATGGGTCTCGTGAGAATGGAGAGCCCCGGACTCCGAGTGTTCCGCTTGATGAATCAGGTTTTTCCTTTTTTTTCTCTCACATTTGGTTTTTTTTGTGGATCCTTATAAATTTGCAAGTTCCCGAACGCAGGTGATCCAACCCAAACAAGCGTGCAGCTCATTATTTTTCCGGGATCTTCATAGAACGAAGCACGCCCAACGTTTTCAACCACGACTCGACTTCGCGTCGCTGTTTCAAGGGTTGATGTGGAAATCACCTACCCAATTTTGAGTTCTTCGACTGGCGGTTACTTCCTGGTGTTTTTTCTTTAGCGCATTTGAATTAATCCACAGTTTCGAACCGTACTGGTGCTGTGGGATGGTTCCATCTTCCCAGTTACATTTTCAACGATGATTTCTCCCGTGATTGAAAGTTGAGTCGCTACCACCTGATTTACAGTAATTGAAGGAAAACTGACCCGGTTGAAGTTAAGATTTTCTCTTTACATTTCCTTCTCAAGTTTTCCTTACCCTAATTTTATTCACTCTCTCTGTCGATGTCAATGTGTATTCTCACTTCTCTGACGGCCAGCCCACGTTCTTGATGGCTTTTTCACGCTCGTTTAACGACGTTTCTTCAACTAATGCCTGCTAGTTGTCGAACTGAGATCATTTCTGAGCTCGTCGTCATGTCACTGATTCATTCCAATTTTGTGATGAAACTCCCGAAAGAGTCTTTAAATGGATTCTTAGGATTTCCCGATCTGTCATCCATTCTTCTTGAGTTGCAATGATCATTTGGAAAAGTTTCTGAAAAGTAGTTTATGTGTGAAGGCGGAAGTTTGTCTTAGTTAATTTGCTACAGGTGTACCCTCTACAACGAAGCTCAGGGGACCATAGAATGCTTTGTAAAGTTAATTTCGTTTTAGAGAACCCCTACAGCATGGGGAGAGAATTCGATTGGATAATGAAAAAAAATTGTATACAGAGAAAATCCTTCTAGATCTTTTCTTTGTAGAGAGTCCACCTGTACATAGTACAGCATTGGTGAAAAGCGTTCCCGCAGTGATTCGAACAGAAGGGAAATTTCTCACTTTCGCTATACTGTACTGTATTGCAAAGGAGGCAGAAAGCAATTGGTACTGGACGAAGGTGTTGCTGATTACCGAGAACGTTATTCACTTGCGCTTGTCCTCTTTTCGTCTGGAGGGATTCAGAAGTGCTACAGCTGTCCGCAGATTTTAGCCGTCATCTTGAATTGGGTGGCACAATTTTTGGAATTCGAAATTTTTTTAATGTTCATGACCTGGTCGAGTGTCCGTGACAAAAGGTCAGCTTCAGCGTTTTTAACGATAATTAATCGGTAAGAACAAGGAAAATTACAGTACTGTACTGTAGAAAAGATGTATCCGCATTTACGTGCATAACACGCGGACCCCGTTGTTTTTACAGTAAGAATCTTGGAAGGATAAAGCGCGCCCAGTTTTTAAATGTATTGTTTGAAAAAAAAGTTGGGTGCGCTTTTGTTTCGGAATATGTACGTTCTCCATTGCAAGCGTTGGGTAGAACGAGAAAAACTTATATTTTGTTGATATCGTTCGGAAAGCAGTTCTCTAGTATTGTATCCTTTATCATATAGATTGATATGAATCTGCGATCGAACCTTCTCACCCTTTCTCAATCACGTGAGATGCTAGGATTCTGGTTTCACAGTGTTATTTGTCTATCTTTCGCGGTCTATCTTATGGACGCAGGTATGGAAAATATTACCTGCACAGTATTCTTATGCGACTTTGTGGACGTGATGGTAGATCCTAATTGAATTCCGCTTTCCATCGGGGTTCATGGCGGACCCGTGGATTTGAGCTGGCGAATAATTGAAGTTCGGATGATGCCCGAGACTCCTTATGAGCTCCAGACTTGTGATTGAGCGTCGTGTGTGTTGATTCGCGGCTTGTGCTAGTCGGAACCTGCGTCATCCCCGGGCGACTTGATATGCAAATTATCCTGTTGTCACGCATGAATCTGGATTTTCCGCTTCAAAACCTCCGGCTCACGCGGCCTCCGTAAATAAATCCGTCAATTTTCCTGAAGTCTCTCTTGAGTCTGGGTATTTTGCGCGGATGAGCTAGTATTCGACGTCATTTTTGTATGAATGAGTTCATCGCACTTGTGGTCATGCCTTCACTGCACTTCTGTCATTGAAGCCTATTGTAGAATACGAAAGGCCTGCTGCCATCTAGAAACATGCTTTATTTATTTGTGTACCAGGCGGATCTCCCCAGAAATGTTCATGGAAAATGTCGGTGCGCTTCATGCGGCTGATGAAAAAATTCCATGTACGAAGATTAATGCGTGAACGTCAGTTCTGTGGGATTTTCAAAGTCTAAAATGGCAAGGACTGCGAATGCCGAAAAGCTGAATTAGAGATCCATGATCGATCTTTTGAGTTGAAGGGTGGCTTTTAAACATTTTCACTGCGATAGTTACGACAGGTTACGATGTGTACATTCAGTCGTGTGTTGACGTTTGACGGACATTTGAATCTCTGCTTTTAAAAGCGATGGTGCACGTTTTACGTTGGGTTCGAAATTTTTCGCTTAGAAAAGAGGGGTCGCGTTTTATACGGGGTCTTGTACACTATTTACAGAACTGACACTGGCTTATGTGATTACAAGATAATTTTGCAGCGCTTTTTCGTGATTTTGTAAGGTACTTCGGATATCATGAGCTAGCGAAAAAATACCCAGAAATGAAGAAAATCATCTTTGATTATTACGACCACCAGAGTTCACTCTGGTTTTGACTGACAAGTCGAGGAGAACGCAATAGATCGAGGAGAACGCGGAATCCCTCGAATTATGAAAGAGACAGGATGGAATGAGTACAATTTCAAAATGACTGGCTCGACTAAGCGTGAACCCGCATTCTGCTGGCTATACTGTATACTGTAGAACTGTTCGGTTTGTTAAAGTTGTTGCTCTGTTGACGATAGACGAAAACTCGTTACACAGGTACAGTAAATTTTTCTGTTGCTTAGTAAGTTTATCATGTGACTCATTTTCTTTCTTCCGTGACTAATCAGCATTTTTTCACAATTTGTGAAGCATGGAACTTTCCGGTCTGACGGAAAAGCATCAACACAAGCAAGTCGAGCTACAGCGTAGTGATCGTAGGTGGTGTGTCGGAAAGCGCATGACTCTTACAATTGTAACCTATGAAAATTTCTGATTTTCATCGAAACTTTTCTGGAGTTCTTCACGACTTCGGGGTTGACTTTTCGATACCGAATAAAATTTTCAGAATATTTTTGCTGTATCAAGTGTTGTCGCCTATTCCACAAAATATTTGATTGCGAGATCATGCATTTTCTGTTTCGATGAATTTTCATGAACCTCGACGTCAGTTTATTGAACGATTGTTGGTGTTGATTGCAAAACAAATATGTTATCAATGGAATACACTCTCGTATAAAACGCTGCGATGATGTATACGTCAGGATATTTTTCTTTGCTCAATCCATTCGCCGATATTTGTATGTACGCATTGATTGAGTTTACTTACTTTCGTGATCTTCTACATGACGGCACACCATTGATTTCCAGTATGAGGTTCTGTCGACATTTGAATAATGAAAATTCTTCTGCGTCGTGCCGAGCCGTGTGACTTTTTTCTTTGGTTGCTAAGATTTGGATCTTCTTGTTTTCGCTGGTAGATATTCAAGATTTCGACAGAAATAGATCGAATTTAGTCCCGAATCTGATTTGTGTTCATGTTCTTTTCTGAACGATGCTTTAGTTGCGCTTGAGCATCGAGTCAAAAAGGCGTTGATGTGCGTTCATATTCTGTTCGGTTTATGATTGCTGATCACTATCTGCGACACTTTTAACGTGACATCGAGGTCAAGACGGTATTTTTCTGCGTTTTGCGGCTTTCGCTTGTCGCTTTTGACAGGGTGTGTCATGCGAGAATTTTGTTCGGATAATCTTGGAAGTTCGAGAAACCCGATGCACTGTCAAATCAACTTCATGTATAACACTTTAATTGAACTGTCTTGAAGCCAGTATGCTTTTAAATTTTGGCCGTATGTACTTGAAAATACTGTAATTCATTGTCCAGCATGTTGAAATGCACTTTCAATTCCAAATTAATTACAGCTTTGTTCAATTCCTGCGTATTACTCTCGCTGACTTATGGATGTGAGGGTCCCGACATCTGGCTGCCATTTGACTGAAAAATTCAAAGTTTCACCTAGCATTTTTCATGTGAGAAATTCCAATATATATATATATATATAATGTTCATGAACATATTTTTAGGAAGAATCGAATTGAGATTCACTGCCCGCTGTGTTCATATTTGGAATAATACTCCAATTACCCTCTTACACTTTTTCTCAGCTTCTTCTGTCGACACCGGCAGGTTTTCTGCACGGTTTTTGTTCCGTTATCTCTTATGTGCGGCAAATACAAGCAGAAGAATTCGGTTTTAGTTTTCCGGGAATTGTTCCATCACTCTACCTCAGGCCACCTAAGTCGCCATCAAATTTGGACATGTATTTAAATTCAAGTCGACCTTCCCTTCCGATAGCGTCTTCAATGCGGGCAGCTCTATTCGTCGGATTTGTTATTGTGCATTCTGAATCCATCATACAAGCTTGTTTTGCGCATTGGAAATGTATTTACATTGCGGTATTTCATACTTACTACTAAAGCTTATGAGTCGATTGGCTTAATCACTGAACACTATTTTCGGATGTTGTCAGAGCTGCAAATGCTGTCAAACCTAGATGGACTTAAATCCCTCTTCGTCATCCGGTGACGCGTTGTATCCCGTGATGGGGACGGTGACCATATATGGAAAGGCATGATTGCCCTAGTTATCTCTGAGCTCTTGCTGTGTTGACTCGCCTCCTAATATGTGGGTTGAGCAATTGAAAATATTCATTGTGGTTGTTAATGGGACGCGCGACTAGTCGAAATATATAGCGGCTTCTTCTCATTGAGGAAATAGCGTTAATGCGCGTCTGCGTTGTTTTTAATTCGCGATCGGACGGTTTAGCTTTCGGAGCGTTCTAAAACAGTTCATGTTAAATGTAGGTATTTTCCAGTCGGCGCTCTTTTCTGCCTCTTTCTTGAGCGTTTAAGCAGTTCCTCCCCCTAATCTGGATGAAGAATAAATTTGTTTCACTGTTTACCGTTGTTAGGATTAAGTTTATGTTGGCTTTAACTTCCTGTGGGGTGTATCCGCACTGATATGGCCTGCGCTGTTTTAAGGTGCGCCGTTTTTCGTCATGCTTAACCCTCACAGTCATTTTGGGTCAAGATTTTCTTCTGAACGATGTTGAAGACTAGTGCAGTATACTGTACTAGTCTGAATAGGGGTTCAAGAATACATTGCAGTATTTTTTTTTATCAAAAAGTATACTTCAGTGGTCAATGCCTCAGGAAAAATATCTGGAATTCGTACCAGTTGTGATGAACTTTTTTCTTGGTTTTTATTCATCTTTTTTTGTGATGGAAATTTTCCATATCATCAACAGGAATTTTCTCTGCGTGACGACTACTTCTGATTCCAGTGAACACCTGTGGAATATAAATAAATAGCTCCTCCTCCTCCACGATACTGTATTCTCTTCATGACGAATTTTGGTTTCTGTGAGTAGTGTTATGAGCGTTAACGTGTACAACTTGGTGTTTGCGCCATTCTGTCACCCGCTGTTTTGGGTCATGCTTAACAGTCCCGAAACCATTTTTAGTCTAGAGGTGTTCATAAACTATGGTGACGACAGCGTAGAGAATGAGTCTGAACGGAATTTGAAGAATTTTAAATGTTTTTAAATTTGCAACGAAACTTCGGCTGCAGTCGCTGTCGGAAACCTTATGATAACGCGGCTGGATCTAGTTTTTCTTGGCGACAAATATGGACGACGTCGTTGCGATCGTGATTGTGTGAGCATATTTGGAATGAGCGTCGAGTTTTACCGGCTTAGCTCAGCCGGAGCCAGTTCATTGCGTCAGCATCACCGTTAAGACGAGAGTTCATGTCCACTGATACAGTTGATCGAGGGTATGGTTCGTGAGACAGTGGCAAAGGTAAAGGTGTCGGTTGTGGGACGTGATCGATCGTCTCGCTCGGTGCCAGAGAGAGAGAGGAGCTGGAGAAAATGCCGCTAGGTTCGAATGACGCGCTAGCACCCGATCCGGACCGGGAATAATTCTTCTTTTCTGTTTTTGATTTCAGATGGAAAAGAGGGACGTGCTAGTGACCCGGAAGGATCATCGCAAAGTGGTACGCCGAAATGGTTGCAGAAAAGAGCGTGCGAGGTGAGGAACTTCTTGTTGTCGGTTCTGCGGCGTGATGCCGCCCTCGCGTGTCTGTCCTCTTATTAATTGGGCGGAAGCAGAGCGTCTCCGTTGACGCAACTTCGTTTGTGAATCATAACTGGCTGTCTTTCCCCCCCCCCCCCCCTCCGTTTTCCTCCGTATAAACAATCTGACGTGGCAAAACTTGATCATGGGTGCGTGTATTACAATGGAAATGCGTGCTTAGCGACGCGTTCAATTTTTATCCGTGTTTACATTGTAATGTCCGTGATTTAACAAACCTAATTTATTCCTCGATAAAAGTAAATGTTTTTGTGCCTGATGCATGCCGCACCATTTTTCGTAAAGCTTACCTCCCGTACTTCCCTCAAAAGTGAAACAAGTTGTGTGCAGATGGACTCTCCAGAAGTCCAGATTCTCAGTTGCGCGAAAATAACGCGTTTTACAGAGAAAATCTTTATTGAAGATCGGATTGTAAAGTAACGGTTGGTCCGTCCAAACAAGAATGAAGATCATCGTTTGAAGAAAATTGTTGTCGCAAAGGGATCAAACGTGATTACAAATTGTTATAAATTGCTGTACGATAAAGCAAGTGAATTATTTCGTGTCAAATGGGAAATTTTGGTCATTTATCAAAACCACATATAAGCTGTTCGTGATTCATCAAAATGGAATTGAAGCTGAATTTCGGAGAAAATCCCTGCGGGAAACACAAATTATTGCAAAACTAATCAGAGGGTGTTTTCGGAGGTCAGCTCAGTCACCCTTATTGAATCCTCGTTGATGAATGACCATGTTAATTCGATTTTGAGACGTTTTTGCCTTCCTGAAAAATTTTTCTTCTCAAAATATGCTTGATACGCATGCCTTGAAATTAAGAGCATCACATAAATCATATTGTGAACACGAACTTGTCTATTTCGCACTACCGTTCCAGTTAAAATGTCATGATTTAAAATAGCGTATCCATGATATTTATTCTGTAAAAAGAATCATCGCTTGAAAGAGAATCGAAGAAAAGTCGCCTTTTCCAGAGAACATCTTTGTAATACGTTTGTAATCCTGTATGTTAATGCGTTGTTGAGCCCCATTTTACGTATATTTTGTGTGCCCAAAAATCATTTACAGGTGTTGATATCTTTTTGACAGACATGAGACGTTTATCTCTGAAATGCATCGTAACTCCGCCAAATTTATTTCCCATCAGACAAATACAGTAACAAAACTTCTTGAACGCACTCTCCGATATCCTTATTTTTATTGCACACAATTTATTGAAATTCGGCGACATGAATCTCAAGAAAAGGGCTTCATTCATCAGGGAAGTGAATTCAAATATTGTATTGAAGTGATTGCAGGCAATAAGAATATGAGTCCGTCCAGGTTGCCATTTTTGCCTTCTGTGAAAGAATTTGAACCCCCGCACATTATTGCTGTGTGACATATTAACGCTTTGCAGGTTACCTACAATTCAATTGTTTTCAGTATGAACGAGTGCTTATAGCGTTTTAATGTCGGAATATATTGAAAGAGGTGTTCCTAAACGTTGCTTGTTTTCGTGGTATTCAAGGTTTCTATTGTATGCATACCATGGGTTATGTTTACGGCGAACGACAGTAATTGTGTTCGTGACTGTCGACCACGACTACTGAAATTTAACTGCGCTTGGTAAAAAAAAAAAATACTGCAACATGAAACATGTCTTTTAAACCCAGGATGGTAGAAATCGTGAGCTGAATTGAGTACATAAGAGCACTGGATTGTGTAATTATGCCGCCGGATCTATAAATCTAATCGTTGAATGACTGTCGGAAAATCGAGCGTCGTTCGAGCTATACGAGCGAAAACTATTTGCTGGCTTCGTTGACTTTCCGCGAGATTCATCTTCGTGAGGCGACTGGGTTCAACATACTGAATTTCCGATGAGCGGGGAACGTATCTCTAGATTAAATCGATTTGTATGGAATCGTTTTCAGACCCGTAAGTATGAACTGTTCCTATTTATCAACCGAACTTGAGTACTTTTTAACATTTTCCTGAACAAGCCTGGCGAAACTTGCAAGAAAGAAAATGAATTGCAGTTTTTTTATCCAGTATTCTTGCTCCATGATGCTTATCGAAAACTACCGCAGAAATCATCGAGAACCGTCGGTCGTGCTGAAATGATGCGTGGCTGTACAGCGAACGTCATATTGTACTGTATTCATGATTAGCTTTATGAGAGCTTAAAAGGAGAAAAAGATTGTTATCCAAAAATCGCGCTGTGAGACTCCAGGTATTGTGAGCGGAACGATCTGCTCAGTATGTCTCATCAGGTGCAAGGACATCGACGCCAGGAAGTTTCGTCTTGTTGGAATGATCGCCTACTGTGCTTATTGGTTTGTGCGTCGTGACATGATACGGGTGACATGTGCGGAATACTAGGCGTATCATATTTTCATCCCTTGTACCATTTTTTTTTATTGACGGCATGTCCAAGTTATGTAACATTCAACACGATCAGTAAATCATCAAAAAACCTCGACTACACGGCTCGTATCCTGAGAAAATTGCAATATTCGGTTCATGATGTCTGTGATAATACGTTTTTGTGATTCGACTCAAAAGATTGAAAGGAGATGCAGGGACTTCATCAGCACGCATTAAGACTGTAATTCTCTTCCGTCGGAGAGGATCGTGTGCAGTGAGTCCCTGCATGACGAACATTTTTAAGGGGGAAACATGACTCAAATTACGAAATGATTTCGCAAAAGGAAATTTGTTGGCCAAAAGAATTACGAAAATTTCAACGTTCGAACTGAAATTTTATAAATATAATATCTCTATATAAAATATTTCAAAAGCCCTTAAAAATAAACAATTCAAGAAAAATGAGAAAAGCATCGTTTTAAATCATCTTGTCTTCACTATTTGAGAAATTTTCAAAGTCATGAGCGAGAGTTGTGAGGATTATATCCTGTCATTCTGAACAATTACAGTATTAAATTCACAATATTCTGCTACGAACAATTCAAGGTTTATTATGGTCTTTTGGTGAGTGGAACCAATGAAGTAAATTCATGAAATTATTTGGAAGTAATCTTGACGGAAAACACGTTTCACATAACGAATTTCGAAACGAAATAATTCAAGGAATGATTAGATTCGTTATGCGTGGACCCACTGTACCAAGTTTCTCGATGTTTCCTTGGAAGCTTGATGTGGATGAAATGAGTACAGCTGTACTCATTTCAGCCGCATCAATTCCGACTTGGGGTCGTTTCAGCAAATGCTATTCCATTTTTTAGATTTCCCGGGAATTATATTCTATGTTTTGTATATGCTTCAACCCGATCAACGACAGCAACATCCGAAAACCTCAACAAGACTTCCGTGCATTGTGAACAGAACAATAGGCATCCTGTGTCTCTTATCATAAATCTTGGTAATTCGGTTGAATAGGAGGTGTGAGGAACTTCACCAGGAATCTTCTCTTTTCTTGGATTATCTTCGGCAAAGCTTATTGGTTTGTGCGTCGCGACGTGATACGGCTCACATGTGTAGGAAACACAAGGCGTTTGTGATTGGGTGACGGAACGGGCTTCACGCTGGTCTTCAGATCCACGCTTCGTGGATGCGGGTTCTGATTAGGAAGCTTCGGGTGCGAGCATCTTCATTTTTTCCTTTCCGGTCTGTGTATCGCTCGCAGACCCTTGTTAGTACCAGACCGACGCGACTCGACTCACTTTTATATCCATACGCTTCAAATCTTGCAGTCGAATAAGTACAGCACTGTATATGGGGTATCGATAACTTCTTTGACATGGATGCTTCATTTTATCCCCGAATTTCACTTGCACGTCGCTGCGAACGCTGCATGGCCGTCGGAATGTATATCTTTCTTTCGGTCTGTTTTTATTGGCTTGCGATTATGGTGCGGAATAATGAGCTAAATGGACTTCTTACGAGAGACTTTTGACTGTAGTTTTCGCGAATGGTGTGGATCTTACCGATGTGACTAGGGTTGTTCATGCTCGAGTTTCTGATTAATGTTCGTCATGATTCTGGTTGGTGAAACTGACCGAAGACTTTGGCTTTGCGACGATTCGATTTTGATCCTTCCGTGCCAGTCATCGAGACAGCTTACCTTGTTTCATTTCGGCTGATGCACCGTGAAATTAATTTGGTTCGCTTCTAGACGTGTTTGGTAGTTCTCGATCAGCATTGATGGTTTCGTGTTTGGTAATCGGGAAATACTGGAGATAGTAAAGAATGTTCGTGGAGTTTTAAAACGATCATTCAACTGCTATGCATGGAGCGTAATTTATTTTAACTGATGCCATCTAAAATGCATGTGGTCCCCTGCTACTTATTCGTATTAATTTATCTTATATGAGTGCCGACTACATTCGTTGGCTCTTGCCCTTCTTTCTGTGACCGGGTCATCCAGCGTTTGTAGACCAATGATTATGTAATATCAAACCGAAGAATATCATCTTTCTAGGTAATCCGTGAGATTTTTAGTACTGTATTACTCCTGGTGTGACACTTGAGACGCATACGAGTTTGTTCTGACGCCGATGTAGATTCAGTTGTATTTCGATGTATTCATATTTTTTTTTGGATGGCATTACTTTATGGAAAGAAGCAGCGGAACGAAGGCAGCATCATCAGCAAGAAGTAAATGTTAGAGGTTTATACTTGCCTGGTGGGGTCCGTTTTTTGCAAGCCTGTGCTTGGAAAACTATTTTCAAGACTATCGTGAATCACGAGTCACTCATTTACATGGAATGTAATTTTTTGGTTGAGTCAAAGAAACCCACAAATTTTCAGGCCCTCGAAAATTCCTTCAATTTTCAAATGTCTGTTCGATGAATGGATTTCTCTCTTCCTTCAAAATTCGCGTCAGGTTTTCTTGGTGATCGGCTGAGTTATTCGTTGTTTTCAATTAATTCAGGTCTTGAAATACTGGAACCATTCAATTAAAATTCTCTGCAAAATTAGGCTAACATTTTTTCTCTTGGTTTTTTATTCGGAGAAAATTTTCTGATGTACTACGGTATTTTAAACTTACGAATATACTGCAGCCATATTAAAATATTGATTTTTAACATAAGCATACAATCAAGTCGATGAAATCTGTTGAATTGTGCTACTCGCTGCAACAAAGCCTCCTTGAAATACGTTTTCTCAACGGGTTATTGATGCAACAACCAACTGATGACAAGTGTGCTTCTGACGTGCTTCTGTTCTTGAGCTTTCTTCTGTTCCACTGGTTGGCAATGCGCTACACGGCTGCAGCATTCGTCATACTGTTTGAAGATAACACCTCGTAGCTTGCTGGTGCGGCGTGAAACCGGGTTGCTAAAGTTTTCGAAACGTTATAACACTTGCGTGAAGTTAGTCGTGTCTCAAGGTCTGCTCTACCTCCTCCTTTCTGAATCCAAAGTTCGTTGTAAGTTGGCAATTCGGTCGCCACGTGGAGTGTCTGCTTTTATGCTCGCGGCTCCCTTCCCTCATGCTCTGAAACTTTTGATCACCTTCGCGCTGGATCCGTAGTATGCAGGCCACTCAGAAGTTTGCTTACGCGATTTAAGGCTGATTTTTTAGCGGCGTGGCTTGAAAAAAAAAATTTTCCGAGTTTTTGAGGGAACGAGGGAAATTAGTCGACGTGACGGATTGGTGTCGCATTTGAGGGGCCGGATTGATTGTCGCGAACCCGCCGAAGATGACTGACGCAAGCGTTCTTCGCCGTTGACGTCTGAAACGCTCTTGTTCATGTTCTGAAATTCCCGGACTGAAGTATCAAGTTTCCATTGCCTCTGTGTTGGTGGGCTTTCTTTTCGCTCGACCGATTCTCCCTGAAATTTGATGATCGGATACAATGTGGTCCCCGGTCTTGAAAAGTCTTCGTGGAGTAAAATCTGCTTGTGATGAGTCTAATCTGTTTTAAGTAATTCTCGCGTCATCTGGTCACGCCAGGTTGTTGAAAAGAGAAGATCTTATTACTCGACTCCAGAATTTGAATTCGAAAGATTCTCGCCCGTTTTCCGCCGTTTGCCCTTCTTGTATGAGGTGCGGTCCATAAGATCTGACTGACTGATTTCCTCCGGTCGCAATTCCAGTTATTCTTCTCTATCCGTTCTTAGCTCGAAAACTTTTTCGCACGCCGAGGTTGAAATACTACATGTATAGAGGTAGTTTACTTCGATGTTTGTCCCTTTGTCCAAAACGGAAGGTGATGTGGGAGCCAGTGTCCACGTACATCATGTATTTTTCTGTTGAAAAATTAATTGAATTGACAGAAATTTTTTTGAAATGTCATCGACATGTATACATTGTTTGATTCTTTCAATAACATGTATAAATTCCTGATCACATATTATTCAGACATTATTCAGGCGTGTGTGAGAGTACAGTATTTCACGTATCGCGCTTTTTCTGCAAGTCTTCGCCGGGATGGCTCATGATTGAAGCCAGAAAGAAACGAATAAAAAATCGGCTATTTTTCTTAATACTGTACTGTATAGGGAAAGTCTGCTGATGTTCCTGAGCATCAATGACCATTTGTTTGAAGGTTGCATTTATGTAACTGTGTTTAATGATAAATGATTTATTTCGAAGTCGTTTTTGAGGAAGCTGTTTCCTGCGTAGCACCTGGGTTTTCCCCAAGAGTGCAAAACAGCTTCTTGGGTCGTGATTCTACCAAGGGTGAAAATTCCCTCTCAGTACGAACGTTCGTCAGCGGTCGAGTGATGATATGAAAAACGCATGGTTGAACTGTAATACTAAGTGGCGAATGGAAAGGCGTGGCATCATGAATGCTTGTTGTAATCTTCATAGAAAACGTTGGCGGCGGCAGTTGATCGCCTGCCAGAATCTCATGGAGTACTGAAACAACTCCAGTTCATTCCGTGGGTTGCCTGTGTGGGTCAGTGGCATTCGTATTTACAGCCAGACTGCCTTGCGCGTGGGGGTGCACATGGGTCCGACTGCAATGAGGATCATCGTGTTGCGATTCTGGATCGACTTACCGGAATATTGCTGGAAATGCCATTATGTGATTCGCTCGTGCGTTTCTCCGTCAGCCTCAAAGAAAATGAAGTACAGTATGTCGGATGAACTTTGCGAACAAGAAGTTTTGCCGGTTTTTTCTCACATTTCCGACTACCTCTTACCTAGATATTAATTTACAGCGATTGAGACTCGCGGGTTACGAAAATCGAAAGTAATGTTGACTCGTTACCATATTTCTCCCTAAATTTCCGCGGGATTAAAAGCGCAATATAATTTGAAAATCTCCCGATTCGATGGTTTCCTCGGCATACCGAATTACGAAGCAAATAAATTAGACGTTGGAAACCTTGGGATAACGTTCTTCTGAATGACTCGTCTCTTCTGTATTTTCTGTATTACGATTTGATAAATTCCTGAAGCTCATTTCTTGCGCTATTTCACGATGGTTACCTTCCGACAGCGTCGATAATCTCTTACGACCTTGTTCTTATCCAAACCTACCATTTCAAAAAATGCATTTTTACTCATATATTCAGGTTCTTGCGTTGAGAATGAATGACTCAATGATCCTTGTCTTGCTTTTACTTTTTCCAAACGTACTAGGAAATTTGAGGTTACTGTAGAAGGTTCCCAAGCCTCTGGCATCGAGACTTGCTCGCGGTACCCCAACCTCCTTTGGCCCTCCCGTCAACGTTCATGTTCTTTTCGTCAGGCCTACTCTATAGAAAGCTTAGTCTCACTCAAAATTAATATCATGTGCGATAGGAATATAAATGAGACCGATACTGCACCGGAGTTGGTTCATTGAGAACGAATGTATCCCTCGTCGTTGCGTAACTTCTGGAATCTTCAGAGAGTACTGAAAATTGATTTCACATTTGAAAATCCCCTGCGTGAAACGTTCCGAGTAATTAAATCTCGGGTCTGGAGTGTTCGGTCATAATCTTTTTATTTGTTATTTGTTTTTAATGCAACGAGATAGGATCAATCTATTCAGTGGAAACTCGACGGTACCTGCTCTCATCGACTCGTTCTCTTAATATTTTGTACTCCACTTGGTTTTGTAAATGTTATGCACCTTCGTCCATGCCCCTAAATCTTTCCAATCTTGATCAAGAAGCTGTTATGAACAAAAGGAAATCATTTAATATTTCTCACTGAAATATTTCTCGAGTTCCCTTCTATCTCGCTTCATTGAAGCTTCCGAAAAATCCAGTCTTTTTAGTGTTTCACACAGCATTGCAAATCACGTGAACGTGTAATTTATTTCGGCATGGAAAGATATTAAGAGTCTTCATACCGTTGAATAGATTTATTTCATGCAAGTGAAAGCAGACATCACGCTTTTGAATACATATTTGGAACGGACAAGTTGAATCTTGAGTGTGGTTGAATGTACAGTACTCCTAGAAAGGGTTTATGGTGGGAATTGGTGTATCATTCACTATCGAAAATGAACAATCATGAAAGTTCTCGGTGATTTCACCTTTTTCATTCTGATCACGTGATTGCCTCAACAACGCTTGGCCCATGAAATCGCTTTTCTCAAGCTATTGAAGTATATGATGTAGTGTGTACTATCCTTTTAGTAGTTTTTACTTTCGATGGGGAAGACCTGGAAACAATGCTGGGCAGAATGAAGGGACCATTTAACAGCATTCATCTCAATTACCACAAACATTGTGGTCCGGTTTCCCCATTTACGCCTGGGAGTTTCCTGATCGCCATCAATCTCGTTTCTCTTCGTAGCACTTAAGCCCGTGGATGGGATCCATTCAGCGAACCGCAGCATCCACGGCTTTGTGTATCGTCCCCGAGTTTTCCGCAATAGTGCGCGTGTAATGAGGTTGCATTTGTGGCGCGATGAATGGCTTGCTAATGCTTTGTGTGTCATTTGCAGGTGAGGAGGGGTTCCTATTGCTTCGGACCCATCAAGCTGCCGGGCCATGTGCCGAAGGTGAGTGTGCCAATATCTGCGTAATCTGGGCGAGTCAGTTGGGAGGGACGTGTGTGGGAAGGAAGAAAAACCTTCAGCCCGCCGAGGCGAAGAATCCGAGGAGAAAACCCGACGGTTTCTCGAGAATAGTTGGCCCCTGGTGAATTGCATCACCATCCGAAATGTCAACCATCCGAAAAAAGCGCATCTCTGATGTCACATCAATAATATATTGAATTCATATTAGAACGAGTCTGAGAGATTGACTGTTGACCAGGTTTCGTTTCTGCTGAGACTAATTTTAGTCTCCAGCTAATGTTGCGTCGGTTGTACCGAGAAAACGTAGCATTGAGTTCTTGTAAAAGTATGTAAAGTAAATTTTGGAAGGAAATCTGTATCATATGATATAATTCAAATGCTCAACGTGACGAACTAGATCTTCTGCGTTCCAACGTATCCAAGAGTAAAAGTTGACTTTCGAACTAAATTCTTTCGAAGCTTGTGGATGACATTTTTAAAGAGTAATCAAACTTTTCTTCGAAATTGGCCTATTCTGGAGCAAGTCGTGCTAATGTGTGTCGGAAATGCCGTAGTTATTGTAGTTTCCAAATAATCTCGAAGGACACGACGTATGCTCCAATATTTCGAATATATGCCCATCCAATTTTTTTTGAGTGCATATTTTGAAAGGAAAATATGCTGTCTTGACTTGCAGCAAAAACGTACTAAGTATTCCTCTTCTGGCTATTTGTCACACCTTCAATGCGGAGCTGGGTATTGTTTAAAATGCGGCGCTTCTGTTTTTCGTCGTGGTTGCATGAATCTTTTGTTTTGTTTTTTGTTTCGGTTTTGTGCCTTTATTTTTTTCGGATCGAATCGAACGATTGCTTGAGCATCAAGTGCCAAGAGTGTTTCAAGTTTAGCGTACTTGAACACACTGTCGCAGTCGGAGCAAGTTTTGAATGAGAACTGGCGTATGTGTCGAATAACTATCGGGAAAGCTTGCGGTGGCATTTTGGCTGAGATTAGAAGTGTGTATCAAAACCGGAACGCGACATTGTGTTCTCGTGCCGAGCAGAAAATTTGGGCTCGTTTCCAAAATGCCCCGCCGCTTTATTCGATTCGCAAGCGGGATATCGGAATTTCGCGACTTGCAACTGCTTGAGGAATTGTTGGCGGCCAGCCGTTCGATAATGCCCTGCTGAAATCTCCGTGGCCCTGTCCGTCTCAAAAAAAAAAAAAGAAAGAAAAAAGGCTACCTCTCGATGTTTATGACGTCTCGGTCGCCGTGCTCTCGCGTTGGCGTGCTTCACCTTCGCGTCTGTCGGACGACACGGCGAGAGGAATTTGCGGGAATGAGTTTCACTACCGCGCGATTCCTTACCGTCACCGCACCGCGGGCGAGAACCTGCGTATTAACGACCGCTTGTAATTCAACGTCGACAGGCCCTCATGGTCTTCCCAACGGATGACGCGGCCGGGAACTCTATTTGGAGTTGTGCCAATGATCATCTTGGTTTCGAATGCCACTGGGTCAAAGGAGACACGTCCTCGTCCTTTGATTCTTTCATGAAGGAGTACGAAGTAGCGCGTCACGACTTGGTCATCGTGGACTGTCGCTCGTCGGGCTCGGCCACGGATCCTCAAGAATTTGCCAGGTCTGTACAACTAACCTCCTTCCCCCCCCCGCCCTCGTCGAGCTGCTAATTTTCCTTTCCTTTTCGGGGCTGTGTTCCAGGTCTCTTCGGAGCAGAAAGCAGAGCCAGAGGACCGTGCTCGTGGCCGTGGTGAAACGCAGGTTAGTTCATTCCCGCACATTCGCGATATCCCTATGTTCGACCGGTGCCAAGAGGCACCGGCTCGGCAATAATTAGCTTGGGCCTCGATTCCGAATTCTGGCGTTCTCCTCTCGAATCCGCGTGAGAGAAAATATGCACCGGAGCCGTCTGCCTTGAGTTTTGAGGAATCGTCCGAGGAACGTGAGAATAATTGGATTGTCTGTTATTGGATTCGCAGCTTGCTGGAGCGAGATGGAACCGACATCGGGCCACTGCTTGCGTCCGGCTACGATAGAGTGAGTAGGATTTTTTTGTTCCTCGCCATCTGAAAGACAATACGCTCGCGTCGCGGCCGGCGCTTCCACGAGGTCAGCGCCGTTTCTTGTACTGTACTGTAGTTGTGATCGAGGATCGATGGGCCGTTGCGTGCGCTGGTCTTCGCCACAGCCTTAAGCCGGACCAAGTTGTTAGGAAGAAGTAAAAAGAGCGAGTCTCGTTATCTTACTTTCGATTGACTTCAGCGTTGATGCGTGGTATGATCGAAGAATATGCCGCGTGTCGTGATTGCCGCGAAACGAACTTGACCTCTTTCGTCTTCCACAGGAGTTGCCCTATTTCGTTCGAAAGATATTCACGTCGAGGAATCAATAAATACATCAAAGAGTTGATGCATTGAGTGATGTGCGTCGAAGCACTGTTTCGGAAAAATTAATCCAGTACTGTATTTTGCGATTCTTAAAATGTTCTAGTTAATTCACCATAAACATAAGTCCCTCGTAAAACTATTGAATACAACGCTTCTCCGGTCTGCCAATCACGTTCGAAGTCAGCAAAGTTAGTCGTGCATCGTCACCATATTGAGACAAGCCGCACAATTTCCTCTTCAGAAGTCTAGTTTATTCCCTGGGTGCATTCTGCGTTCCCTCGTTTTAAACACAAAATACGTGTTTACCCTAGTTTCATTGGGCTCCCTTCGAAAATGTATCTGGAGAGAAAATCTCGTGATTCGGAGATGGCCGTGATTGAAAAAAGCTGAGTAAGAATAATAGTAGCTTAGAAATGGGAATAACTGGCGAACATTTTAAAATATTTCTTTCCTTTGTTTGAAGTTGGAGTTTTTCTGTGTGTGTGTTTGTGTGAAAGTGCTATCAAGAATCTTTGAGCTAGGCCGAAGTTCGCAGCCTGCAAGATATTTCCAATTCGTTTATTTCCAATTTATTCTTCATGTTTCCTTGATTCTTTGGGGAATTTTATTCGAAATCTATTTAACAATTTGAAGCCGTCTTGGATTTGTTTAGGGATATTTCCCATATTAACGTAACCGGGATTTTCTCCGCACCCGCTATATCCGAGTTTCGTCAAAACAAAACGTGGTGTGACGGAAAAATATCTCACCCGGATTGATCAACCTCTTCTCATCTTCAAAATGAGGCTCTTTTTCATCCAGAATCTAATCCTTCCTGATTTGAGAAACCGAAATCCATTACCGGGACGTCAGGAATCAGTTTTTGTAACGGTGGGGATATCAGGTCAGGCCTCTTGCTGCGCGCCCGTGGCCCGCGACACGTACAAGTTGGAATTGTTGCCGGCTCGCTCGCGCTTTGGCAACCCTTCAAATGTCGTGACGATGAATCCGATCTGCGGGCGTCGCGGTTTATCCGCCCTTTCGCCGTTTCTAATTGCACAGAGGTGCGGATGATGGGTTCGGCTGGTTAACTGAGTTGCCGACCGGGGTCACGAAATGATCCATTCTGAGTGTCGGATGTTTTTTTTTTTTTACGCATGTTTCTTTGTAGTGATTGGAAAGTCTTGAGTAATTCCACCGCGCCTGAACGCCCATTGGCCGTACTTATTTGTTCTCCGTGGGCGCCTAGTTCCCCGCATTCCTGAGCTGCTAAATCGTAATCCAGCAATCACGCGAGCTCGTCTCTCGAGTGAGCGTTGAATCTGTTCTTGCCATCCTGGCTGTCGGCCCAGAACTTTGCCTCAAGCACTCCTTTTAAATTCCAGACGAGCGAGGAAAATATCCGCGTATTCCTGCACAGTATATCGTTCATATATAGTTTAGTTCGTTCTTTGCCTTCGCCGTCGATAACGGTTGGAAATAGTTTTCGGTGCTTGTCGTTTGGACTGCTTTGGATTTTCGTGGCGTTGACATGGAGCAATTCCATGAGTTTTCGTTCCGTTCGAGGACTTTTTCAGTCGATTTTTCGTTTTTCTCGTTGTGCATTCACCAATCTTAGTTTTCCCCTCTAGGTAGCCTGTCGGAAACTTGAATTGAATGTCAGCTGGAGATCATGTTGGACACAACTTGAAATCTATCATAACTTTCAATATTCACTAAAACAACGATGCCTAGCCCCCTTGCCCGAAAAACTGAACTATACATATTGTGGACAAAACCGTTCTTCAATTAATGCTGTTCAAATTTAGTTCCGCTCGTAAAGTGTTTTTCGGATGCCCGTATTTAGCAAACTTTCTTTGTCTCAGTAGTTGAGGGTAAAGTGTATCTTGGGTCACCTTTCATTTTTAAATATTGTAGAGTAGTTCATTATTTCAAGTGATTCAAAAGTAGAAGCGTGATGCTTGAACTTTCGTTGATACGAAAACCCGCGTCGAAGACTCTTCGGACTTTCTTTTGCTTCACTAATTTGTAATTCCAATCGTATGATATGCTGATTGATGTGACAGGAATCGACTCCAGCAAATATGTAGTTCATCCTTCCAAACTTCAAGTTCACGAAACATTTTTTCTGCAAACGCTTGTCATCAAGATTCCAGTGTTGATGTTCAAGTGGATTTTGGGCATCATATCTTTCTATGCTGTATCATAAATATACAACATTTTAAATCTCAAGGATGGACTTTTTAAATATTACGTAAGCTATGTATTTGCTCTTTTTTTTTTTTTTAACAAGGATAATATACGTGCATATGGATCTTCTTTGAGGCTTTAGTGACGTTGAAATAGAGTTCCATGAGTGATAAGTCATGCGACGATCAAAGCAAGTAAACTCGTTACTGTGGCTCTTACGGTGGAGGATCAGCTGGGATATGATTGGAAGCTGAAGTGCAATGCTGTTCAATTGCGAATCCCCTCCCAGGTTTCCGAACAAATTTTCCTGTAGGCCCTGCTGTCAGCGATTCCCTGGAATGCATAAAATAAATGGTGTCGCCGGCGGCAGTGTTGCTCTGGGATTGCGAGTGGGAGACAAATATACTCGGCGGATAGCTCAGTGCTCTTTCCATCTGTTATAGGAGTAAGAATGAACATCACGAGCAAGTTCTCCGACCTGAGTTTTTCACCCCAGTTGAAGAAATCGCCAGCATTCGCCCGGAAAACGACGTCGAACTCACGAAGTGAAAGTTACAAAATAGTTCTCAGGAACTTCGTACGCCTGTACAATATATTAAATTCCTCACTGAACAAACCATGTAAAACTGAATCTGGAAGTTTCTGAGGGGTGCTTCTCGTCTCTATCTACTCTCGATTACCTTTTTGTTATCGGTTTCTGTAGCACACCTACTTGTACTCTCATTTTTAGGCCTTCGATGTGAGTTTCGGACATGGTAGGCCTTGCCTAAGATTGGGCCCGAACTGATCCGATCGCTTGTATTTCTTTGTGCAATTGACGATTTTTCAAAATTTTGTTTCTCAGGCTAACATTTCAGTTGTGAAATTTACTTATTTTTTCTTGGCTCCACTGCTGAGCACCGGTTAATGACCTCGGTTCTAGAGGAAGCCATACGGTTTACGCGACTGACGTAGCGAAGCACCCGGGATTGAACTTGCTGACCGTTTTTAAATCTTCGGAGTACTTCTTCACAACTTGAACCGAATATCTCATGACGAATACGTTCCATGTTCTTGTAAATTCATAAAAAATGCCGCCAAGAATGCAAGATGGGGAGCGATCTACACAAAAGCACGAAATTTTGCTCTAGAAATGGCTGAAGTCCTGTTTGTGAATCCAGTTCAAGCGAAACAGTCAAAGGCGGTTCTATTTTCTGCAGAAGTTCTACGAAGAAAAGTCCACTTCACATAGCTCTTCCTTCGCAAGAATTGATTGATTTCCACAAAAGATTCCTGTCCCCCCAAATGCGCCCAAGAATTCGGATGCTGCCCATGCGTGAATATGCATTAGATTGTCAGACGCATTATCTCTCACACGTTCGATCTCAATTCGAGATTATGTTTTGTCCGCAAGAGCGATTTACAATCCTCTCACAAAATTCTCGGCTATTTGATGCTTCCGCTCTACCAATTTCTTGATGTTTTCTACTGCCTGCGAGGTGGCTTTGGTCTTCAAAAATAGATGTCCTTGATCAAGATAAAGTCCACAACTGTGTGAGGTATTTTGCTCGGACGGCTGCACACGCTGAAGATGTGATCGAATCGAGGCGACAGTCGTATCAAGGGAAAATGTAGAGTCTTGTCAAATGCTTTCAACTTAATCTCTGTCAAAGCATCGGCAACAGGTCTCGGTAGAGACCCGAGCGGGTCATCATTCCCATTGCGCCGCAGAGAACGCGTTTGACCCCCAACTGCGAAGTATTTTGAGATTCCACCGAGCTGCGAGAAAGCGGCGATGAAAGGCTTGACATGGACGGGTCCCGGAAAAAGGCGCGACCGCGGAGTAGAAATGACCTGGGTAGAAGTGTTTCAGCAACGCAAGAGAGCGATGAGCGGGTGTTCGAGTGGTTGTAGACCTGGGGGGTGAAGTGAAGTTCGGCCAGGGGAAAGCATGGAGGAAAGTTGATGGAAAAGGACGATGAAAGCTCGGGGAACGCCGTGTAGGTATGACAAGGGAGCGAGTGAGCCTCAACGGGAACAGTGTGTGCAGCCCGGGCCTCAGGCGCGACTCGCACCGAAAGGATCTCGTCGTATCTCCAGCTGCTCCTTTCATCATCCCCAACATTTCAACACTGTCCCATAGCATTTCTTACATTCATGTAGAGCTTATGGCGTTTGCTCTCATCTTTTTGGTTTTTGCGCGTTTCGCGAATGCAAAATTTATAAGACGTCTGCGGAAAGCAGATTCGAAGTGCTTCGTTAATGCACCCGACAGCTTCCTGCGTCACGGAATGCATTTTTTTGCATAACCGATTTCCTCTCACTATCCTTCCGTCCATTCCCATCTTAAAAAATCCGGTTGAAGTCGCGAGTTGACTTACAGCTTCAGCCGGATGCAATTAAAAAAAAAAACAAAGCTCTCAAAAAAAGACGCGGGCTAGAAAAAGCGCGCGTCTACAAATTATTATATTGTTAAAATTCTCGAGGAAAAACTTCGAATACAGTGAGACCCCAAGATGCGGACGTGATTGGTGCATCAGCAGTGTCCTGATGTCCAGGATGTCCCAAGTTGAGTCTCATTTTTCCTAAGACTTCAATGCTAATGTATATAATTGGTTCGCCTTCTTGTCAAAAATTATAAATGAGTCTTCAAAAAATTTAATAAAAATTGATTCCTTCAACTTCAAGTTGTAGGAAAGGCAAGTGCAGAATAAAACCATACAGAATCTGATCTTTTGGTATCAAAAGATCAAAAAGCAAAGAAAAAGAATAAGTCTTGTATCATATGCACAGATAATGGAAAAAAAACTCGGAATTGAGAAGCACCAATATCTGCTTGCTTTTGATTATAAATTAGAGTGAATTTATCATGAAATATTTTTTTCCATTTTTGTGATATGAATACTTGATTTGTTCAGAAGATATCAAAATTGAGAATCAAATGTTTCTATTTTTGGGAAAATTTCAGAAAAGTGTCCCTAACTCGAGCCAATGTCCTGATGTCGGGCCTGATTTTTTTTGTTTTTATGTTTCTCTAAGTTGATTTGTCCGTATGTTGGGATGTCCACATATCGGTGTCTCACTATGTATTCCTTTTCTGTGAAAGATCAGAGCGCTTCCGTGTGTCATCGAGCGACTTCTATGGGAACCGTATTCACGTGAATATAGGCTGCAACTTGATTTTGGGCTACTTTTTTCAATGAAAACCCTTTTTGGTGCCTCAGGATAGGAATTTTTGGAAAGAAAGGCCTGAACGTTTTGGAAGCCTGTCCATTTTCTCTTAAGTGAGTACTTCAAGGCTGAAAATACTGGTTGACTCTCTCTCTCTCTACAACGAAATTTAAGGAACAAGAAAAAAATTCGTTGTGGAGAGAATTCCGTTGTAGAAAATCTTCTGGGACCGTAAAAAATCGTCGTACAGAGGAAGTCATTGTAGACAAGATCGTTTAGAGAGAGTCCACCTTTAGTCAATTTATGTTGAGGTTGATTCCTCGTGAGGACAGTTGAAATACCTTATGAGAGGAGGTGATGTACATTTGTTGAAACCGGGCTTGACGTTCAATCTGATCGCAGATTCCTTTCAATCTCTGGTGAAGGTCCCTCTTGAGTTTTCCAGCGCTTTGAGGAAAGTTTGGCCTGTAATTGTTTGAACACTGATTACAGCTTATAAAGGAAAAAACGTCCAATCGTGAGTAACGCATGTTACTTAAGGTACATGTAACCAGGTAACTCGAGTTCCGTTGCTTGAACATTTTGGACGGCGTACGTTCGTGCGCTTTATGTCCTTATATAGAGCCCTCATGTTCGTAAATCACGGCAATATGCGTAGAATGTGGAGTGATACAGGCTGGAAAGATGAAATTGTTCCATGGAAGCTCGGGGACGGAGTCCTAAATTAGGAATGATGGGTCGCTCGTAATTGAACGTTGATGATACGCTGTGTCGTTTTGCGAGACGTGTGGCCGTGGGATGGTTTTTCTCCGGAAAACGGAATGGGATATGAATTCGGAATGTGGTGGATGGACGTGTTAGGCTAATGGGCAGAATCGCTGAAGACTAGTGGGGTGTAAATCGGGCTGAGTGGTGCATGACGTCAGACGATTTGCCGCCCTGTAGCAATTGTCTTCGGTTTTCTCCGTCTTCCTCCCATCTCAGTCGCGGAGATGGAAATTTTTGCTGAAAATGCCTGCTTTCGTCCGAGAATTCAATTTCGCAGCCCTTATCCATTACTATGAAACGAACCAGCTTCATCTCTTGGTACCCCAGTCTTAAGTTCGTGAACAATCGAGGTCAGTGGAATGTGAATTCTAGCGAAAGATTGTGAAGACTGTTTTTTTTTCGAGTAAAGTTACGCATGGGCCCTCTTCATAACAATTTCTTCCACACATATTATCCGCTTGATCTTCCAGCGAATTTTCTTTTTTGTACTGTCGAAAGGGTTCATTTTGTATAAACGGCTTATTCCCATCGAAATCTTCTGCATAGCCATTGTTTGTGTGTCCTGTTCACTGTATCGGTCTAAGATACTCCACTTGTATATAGGGTTACATGACCATGTTACCAGCCTTTCCGGATCGAGTTCTTCGTCCTAAAATGGTTGAAAGGTCGTTAAGTGGGTTACCATTGTACATTCAGCTCGACCTGCTTCTCTTGATGCTCGGGATGCGAGGTTCTTCACGTGTGCTCCGCGGAGCCCATATCGCTCCGCAGGGACTCAGAGAGGTGAATCGTGGGTATTCGGCTCCGATTCTGAGGAAAAACGGGGAGTTGAAAAAAAATGTTGAGGAAAGAGTGTTCTATACGCTGCAAATCTTTTCCTAACTGTTTTACTGTACCGTATACCGTAGTTTAAAATAATTTAAACTTAATTTGAGTTAAAACCTGATGAAAACCAGGGAAGCTTGCCCGGATTTTAGATGAGAGACGAATCGCGGGAATATGAGACATCAGAAAGGCGAATTTCTTGTTGAAAGTTAAAAATTGCGTGGAATCTTGATTGTTGACCGCAAATATAATACACTAGGATTGTTCGGCATCCGCGCGGGACACATTTTTAAAGCACTTATCGAGTTCCTAAAAATTTTTTTCAGTGATGTTATCCATGCTCGCTCATTTTATTTTAGAGCAACAGGATTATGTTTCTAACGACAGCATTATTAGAAATGAAAATTTATGGCGACATAAAGATTAGAGCGTTGATGTGTGCTGTAATTTTATCAAAGCACTGTACGGTTGAACCATATTATTTTTGGTATAATTAATTTTTGATGTCTGGTAAATTTGAAGGAATTTAAATCGAGTGTAAATGTTGCAGTATTTGTATGCAACTCCCAGCATTTGTGTGCACGTTCAGGGAAATAAAAAGCTGGCCTATGATCGCGCATATAGTACCTATATGCTGCATTTCCGGAATTCCGTTTCTCGAAGTACTAAGGCCTGAAAGACGAGAAGTTTCAATTTTCAGGAGCCCGAAGAAAATAATTAATGTATTCTGGTGATGAATAGAGACTTGGGACTCGGTCTTATTTACTCAATTCGAAGAATAGAAATGAAGGGCTACGTGAGCTAAATAAGATGAGGAACTCGACTTGGGAGAGGAAGATTGCTGCGATGGTTGGATGAATTTCGCGTTGAGAAACTGCAACAAATCTCTGTCACCTCGTCGACTTTCTTACGAGCTGCGTCTTCGTCGTTCACTTCAGGTCCCCTCTCTGTCGTGAGGGAAGAAAAGCAGCGGCCGAGAGGTAATACATAATAAGACGTGGACATCCCGCACGCGCGTTGCCCGGGCGTTCGCCGGGATGTTCTGCGGGCCGCACGTGGCCGCCCGAGATGCAAAGCCGCCGGAATTGTGACGGGAAAATCGCCTGGGGTGCATCGCAATCCTTGGATGCTCTCCACCTTGCATTGCGCCGTGGAGTTTTGAGAGTCGATAACGGGTGATTGACCGAGTTTCCAGTCTCCACGCTCAGGGTTGCCGCGAGAATCCTCCTTTTTCTCCGGCGCCGCGTGCGCCTTGATTCCTTCCCCGGCCAGGTTTTAATTCCGTTCGCTCTCTCCCACTGTCGTCCCGCCCGGGGTGACCCCCACAAGCCCTGTCGTTTAGCCCTGCCTCGAAGGAAATATACCTGCGATCAAAGCTGAGCGCATCCTATACGTCGCTCGAATTTCCCCGGAGCCCCGATCCTATTGGCACCCAGGACCCCGTGTCTCCATCGCCACCAACGCGCTGACAAGAACTATCCGAGAGTCGTCGTGAATATTTAACCTTCAGAGAATTCTGGCTCGTCCTAAATTAATAGGGTTGCATTACGAATGCTCTGCGTACCGAACATAATCGCCCTGCTTTCATAGTTCATATTCTCTTGGTTGGCGTCGACGTTGGCGCTCAGGAATATTGCGCTCAGTCTCGCTATTCCTACACAGTACGTGGCATCTCGTTCTTCTCGGTACTTCCTTAAAGGAGACACGACGATCGTCCATCTCCTTGTACGGTATTAAACTTGAATTGCAAAAATTCGCACTTTCTTCTAAATAATAAATCTTGTCTTCTGTTTTCTCTTTGGTAAAACGTCTTCAGGCTCTCCTGGGGCCGCGAAATCTCATAGTAGACTTGACGAGAATATTTCCTGATGAAGACAGGCTCATATGTGTAAAATAATATCACTCATCGTTCCTTCGATTATTCCTTGAAAGATGAAATAATATTTCCTTCAAATGGACTCTTCATCACACTTAATTTTTGCAGACTCCGAGTAGTGCGTTAATTCTCCTCAAAAATTTCCATATTGGATCAATTTTCTAACTCTTGTACCCAAGAACTGAACAAGTTTGTAAGGATTCTTTCAGTTGAATTTTGAAGATTTTTCTGCGAAATGTGTTTTTTATAGGGCAGTCGTGCGCTTTTCTTTCGAATGTAGGACGCTATCGAAAAAAAGACTCATCCTGATTCTTTTGCGCCGATTTTCCCAAGGCGAATGCGTCTTATGTTGGAGTAAATACGGTATGTTAGTCCAAATTGTTTCCATTGACAGTGTCGATGCGTTTATGCATTCATAATGGAAGAAGTACGTTGAGGACCCGTATGACAGTTCATATGGACGAAATTAGGCTAGTGTTGCTAACCCACATGCTCGTAAGTGTAGGAGCTGAAAATGATGAGGGGCGTAATCAGCGTTCGGGGAGACGAGACGACGGGAACTGTCGTGAAAAGAAATGGTACGGCTGGAGGTGATCAAGAAAAGGAGAAAAGTACGAGGCTTTTCCTGCATGATGGGACGTCAGATCCTCGCAATGATCGTGCGGGCCGGTTGCGGCCGGCTAGAGAGCGAATAATGGACAGGCGTTAAAGGCCGGGATGATACCTGGCAGGTGAACGGTGTTCAGGGGACTCGCAATGGCTCTTGCGTCGAGGAAGAGACGAGAGAATCGGGCATCCCGGGCACGGGTCTTCGTCGTGTGTTTATTCGCGAGATTTCCGTCTCCCCGCGCGCTTCATCTTCTCATGACCTCATCCCGACCCGCTCTCCCTCGGCAGATTTTCATTGGAAACCTTCCTATTCCACGCATTCCATTGGTTCCTCCGGATCCGCGCCCGCATCGTCTCGCATATTTTTCAGCAGCGGCCTGCTTGTTCGCGACGCTCATTGTCTTCGCTTCTCCCATCTGTATTCTGATGTCCGCACCTCTGCGTCGATGCGTTCCGATTTTCTTCCATGACGCGCGTTTCCCGGGATCGTGAACATATCCGCTGGATTCTGGGAGGGGAGGGGAAGTGACGGTGGCGGCGCGGCTTCCTCATCTCTAGATCTACGATCGGAACCCCGGCACGCTTTGCCTTTCGACTTCCTCCGACAAATAAGACTCGAATACGTGTCGGAAACTGCGATTTGAAGTACAGTACTATACGCTGGTAGCTCACTATTAACTGCGTTTATGTATTAGTCAAACCGGTCTGGCAGCTGGTTTCGCGTGCAACGTGACAGATCCGATGGAACTCCCGGACCTAAATAACGGGCGTTAAGGACGTACGCGAAGCGGGACTCATAGCTTTCTTGAAGACTCCCATGTTCGCTTTGTTGCAGAGGCTACGATGCATGAACGTGTGGTTGTTTTGCATTTTATGTAGACGTCGGAATCTTCAGCTCTCGAGCGGAAACTTCGTCTCAGTCTGACGTAGCGAGCTAGATGGCAAGTGGGGCACAGCTCGCTGAACTTCATTGGGTCGTTCGCGCGGCGCAATTGAGAACAGATTAGTTTTCTTTTAACGCGCTACTGACGAGAGGAAAATATTCTCTTGAAAAATGCATGATGCCGCGCTGATCTCGAGCGTGTGCTGCTTTCGGATCCATTTCATGAGCGATTCGCCGCGGCGGGTTCCCGCGGGAACTTGCTGCAGTCTTTCCATGAAGTATTGCTGGTCAGGCATATCTGATGTGATCAATGTACATTGGACAGTGCACCATGAGAGCTGGGTATCGATCACCGGATCCCAAGTCACGTCAGAGCTGTATTTTTTTTAATTTGACTTCGGAAGGGAAGTAACGGTTGGAATCTCGTCGCACCGTCCCTCCCGATGGGGATACAATGTTTTATACAGTCCTTGATAAGCCGCCACCATCTGTTCGTGAGGTTTGTGGCTGTTCAGCGGGATTGACGGTTTAAAGGGGGATTGATGCTTCATCAATAAAGTTAAAATAAGAAAATTAAGTATTATAGGAAATGCAATTGTTATTCTTCTAGAAAACAATCATATGAGGCGTAAATTATATCTATCAATTTTCTCAAGAAATAAATTACTTAAGTTTGTTTTATTTCATTTTTCATTACTTGGAGACTTGTCGAAGAAATTTTAATCTTGTTGGCGGGCTATCAAAGACAAAATTTAGTGGCAGGAGCATTTTTAGTTGTTGATAATTTTGGCGTGTGTTGGATGACGTTTTAACGGGGTTTTCGATGCTTTTATGATTAGGGAAGATTTGTTTTTCGAAATAAATCGGCGGTTGCCGAGGATGGCAGCTTATCGGGGTTTGACTGTGTCTGGATTCTCGTCCCTTGCTAGCTTGAGGTTCTCGGCGTTATCAAGTCGTCAAGACTATTCGAGAGCTCCAATGACTATTTGTTAACAAATGTGAACTTCACAGTTGTTTTTAGTGGAGGTGGACTCTCTCTCTGCAAAGATTTTCTGTGTACTGTACAACGAATCTTCTTTTTTTGTCCCATGGGGTTCTCCACAACGAATTTTGATTCAGTCCCTTGAGTTTCGTTGTAGAGAGAGTCCACCAGTGTAACGATGAAGAGCCGCGAGAAGGGAACCGCGCCTCGAACCGTACCGTAATTTTGGAGGCGATTTGTGTCAGCCTCATCAAAAGAACTCTTTATCTCGGGTTGTAAACAGGTCTGATGTATGCGTAAAATGGTCTAGTTTATCCCCTTGACACCTCCTCGTCAGGTACTTTCAACGGAGAACGGGTGCTGACGAACATCCTCCCCCCCCCCCCCCCCCCCCCCCCCCCCCCCCCCC